>SKCR01034817.1:0-82716 GCA_019454045.1 Zanthoxylum bungeanum | reverse complement strand
GTTGATGATTCATATAAGTTATATAAGACACGCATAATAAAGATTTCTATTTTATTAATTAATGAAAATATTACAAATACATGTATATATAGCACATCCACAAGTTGGGTATATGGCATATCCCTAACAGGTCCCACCACTTAAATTCAAAATTCAAGTTGGCTTAGACAACACACTTCGGGCTCGGGTTCGTTTAATCCGATTAAATGAATTTTCCATTGCGACGTAATTAAATCCAATTTAATTAAATAATAATACCTAGCTAAAT
This sequence comes from Zanthoxylum bungeanum, assembly GCA_019454045.1. Lineage (NCBI taxonomy): Eukaryota > Viridiplantae > Streptophyta > Magnoliopsida > Sapindales > Rutaceae > Zanthoxylum > Zanthoxylum bungeanum. Next base: position 82,448 of record SKCR01034817.1, on the reverse strand, counting down.
TATTACGAAAGTCGCTTACGAATTAATTCCAATTTAATTTATTCGCCCAAATTAAAATCCAATTTTAATTTCGCATTGAAATCTGATTTAAATTAATATATCCAATATATTATTCAATCGGTTAATTCCAAATTAATCGCTTTCTCTATTCTATTCACATTTTATCCCAGATAAATTCTTGCCGCAATTAATCCCATATTAATTTTCTCTCTCTTATAATTAATCCTAGATTAATTCTGTTCGAGTCAAATATCATCGGTGAATCTCTGGGAAGCGACCCAAGAGATCTCTGGATATGTTGGCAGTAAATACGATCATCGGACTATCCGAACATGTACGTACCCCGTACCACATTCTTACCGATTTACAAGACATGGTTGGCTTCTAGCAAAACACCATGCCTACCCAATTCTCCATAAATATTCAACGAGGAATATATAATTTGTATCAGGCATAGTATATTATGTATTGCATATTACAATCCAATATCGGATGTCACATGCTAGGTCTGGGGCTGGAATTGTGTCTGCCACGTACGAAGCACATATCGGATCACTAGCAACTAGTCTCTGTAATCAGATAATCATGACCTAGTCATACTATCCCAATAGCTACAACATTTAAGAGTATTATTTCTGTATCCCTGCGTGATCATCGTCTCCATATGAATGAAGTGATACTTCCATCTTGACATCACACCCAATACACCACGATTCTCAATAAACCCAGAAGAGGCGTCACAGAACCTGTTAAAGCTCTGGACAACCAAAACCAAAGCGTACTGATTATCGCAAGTAATAGCAATGCAAGTCTTAGGTTAAGACCACATACACCTACACTGATTCGGATTCCCATAGACACATAGTCATACTACTAATGGGATTCCAATGGGTCTATCTAGAGCGAAGCTGTTCCCAGTCCAACAGCTAACAGAACCTCCTATCACACTTGCATAAGTATCCAATACTTAAATATATGAGAACTATGCTGTTAAGCTTCCATAACGCGCACAAGTGTAATACTAGTCTATTCCGCATTATCGATGTCCAGTCTCGATAATACTACGACTAGGGATATTTAATGATTAAAGCATTTGTGGATTAATATTGTCTCATATCTTATTAATCTGGAACTAATCATAAGGACTTTTATCATTTATATATCTAAGTAATCCAATTACAAAATGATAAAATAACAATTTCCTTTGTCACATAGTTAATTTGTACAAAATCCACAATGTCTTTTACAAATAGTGATGTTATTGGTCATAATTGTCCAACAATCTCCCACTTGGCTCATAGCCAATCACTCAAGTATCTAACACCTGAACTATGTACATGTCGCTCAAACTTTTGCTGAGAGATAGCTTTCGTCAGCGGATCTCCAATGTTGTTATCTGAAGCGATCTTTTCGATCTTCACATCGCCACGATGTATGATCTCACGAATCAGATGGAAACGTCGAAGTACATACTTGGATCGTTGATGAGATTGCGGTTCCTTAGCCTGCGCTATAGCCCCGTTATTGTCACAATACAAAGGAACGGGCTCAGCTGCTAACGAAACTACTCCTAATCCAATTAGAAATTTAGGGATCCAAACTGGTTCTTTTGTTGCCTCAGCTGCAGTGATATATTCTGCTTCTGTTATTGAATTGGCAACAGTCTCTTGCTTGGAAGATTTCCAACTCACTGCTCCATTGTTCAAACAAAATATGTACCCAGATTGTGACTTAGAGTCATCTTTATCGGTTTGGAAACTTACATCGGTATACCAAGTCACCTCAAGTTTTCCATCTTCATAGACTAAGAAAGCATCCTTAGTTCGTCTAAGATACTAAAGGATGTTCTTAACAGTAATCTAGTGACCATCACCTGGATCGGCCTGATAGCGACTTTACATGCTCAAAGCATATGACACATCAGGTCGTGTACATTTCATGGCATACATGATCGATCCGACTGTAGAATCGAATGAGATCCGACTTATGTTATCTCTCTTATCTTGAGTTTTATGACACATGTCCTTAGATAGAGAGACGCCATGTGACACTGGAAGCAACCCCCTCTTAGACTGATCCATGTTGAATCTCTTAAACACTTTGTCAATGTACAAGCTCTGGGAGAGTCCAAGCAGCTTTCTAGATCTATCCCAGAAGATCCTTATTCCCATAATAAAGGCTGCTTCTCCCAGATCTTTCATTGAGAATTGTAATGAAAGCCAAGCTTTCACCGATTGTAGCATGGGAATGTCATTGCCAAGAAGCTATACATCATCAACGTAAAGGACAATGAATGCCAGTGCGCTCCCGCTAACCTTCTTATATACACAAGGATCATCTTCATTTTAAATGAAACCATATTCTTTTATGATCTCATCAAAACATTGGTTCCAAGAACGCGATGCTTGCTTCAATCCATAAATGGATTGATTTAACTTGTAAACCTTGTTTGCATGTTTTGGCATGACAAAACCGTCAGGCTGTTGCATATAAACATCATCCAAAATGTTTCCGTTAAGGAAAGTGGTTTTGACATCCATCTGCCATATTTCATAATCGAAATATACAACAATAGCATGCATTATCTGAATGGATTTAATCATGGCAACATGTGAAAAAGTTTCGTCGTAATCGACACCATGTCGTTGACGATACTCTTTCGCTATAATCCTAGCTTTGTACATTTGTATGTTGCCATCCATGTCCGTCTTCTTCTTGAAGATCCGTTTACAACCAATCGGCTTAACGCCTTCTGGTGGATAAACTAGTGTCAAAACTTGGTTGGTATACATAGAATCCATTTCGAACTTAATGGCATCTTTCCATAAAGCGGAGTCGATACCTTGTATCGTTTCCTCATACGTAGCCGGTTCATCTTCCTTAATAAGATTAATATCTACATGAGGTGAGATCAGAAACCCATACCTCTCAGGTTGTTTTCTGACTCTCTCCGACCTACGCAGTTCTTGTGTATTAGAAGATTGTGGTACAGTCTCATCCCTGATGAACTGTTCGTGTTCCGTGAGGGAGTCGGTGCCAGGAATAGTATCACTCAGATTTTCATCTAGTTCTACTTTCCTCTCACTTACCACTGTATTTAGGAATTCCTTCTCCAGGAAAACCACATGGAGAGCAACAAATACATTGTCCTGTTTTGGGTTGTAGAAGTAATATCATTTGGTTTCCCTAGGATAACCTACAAATAGGCACTTATCCGATTTGGGTTCTAGTTTGGTACCATCCAAACGTTTAACATATGCCCAACATCCCCAAATCTTCAGGAATGAGAAACATGGTTTCTTTCATGTCCATATTTCATATGGATTTTGTCCAACAGACTTTGAAGGAACCTTATTCAAAATAAGTATTGCACTATTCAATGCATATCCCCAGAAGGAAATTGGTAGCTCAGTGCGACTCATCATTGACCTTACCATGTCTAACAAAGTTTGGTTTCTCCGTTTGGACACACCGTTCAACTGAGCTGTTCCGGGAGGAGTCCACTGTGAAAGAATACCATATTCTTTCAGGTAATCAAGAAACTCATTACTTAAGTATTCTCCACCACGGTCTGACCGCGATGTTTTAATACTTTTGCCGATCTGTTTCACTACTTCGTGTCGAAACTCTTTGAATTTCTCAAAAGTTTCTGACTTGTGTCTCATAAGATACACATAACCATAACGTGATGCATCATCCGTAAAGTTTACGAAGTATTCATATCCACCTCTAGCCTGGCTAGACATGGGCCCGCATACGTCACTATGAACGAGGGCTAACAGTTCGGTGGCACGTACACCTTTATCGCTAAAAAGCGTTTTAGGCATTTTGCCTAATAAACAGGATTCGCAGACGTCATATGAATTAGAATCAAATCCGTCCAAGTATCCACTCTACGAAAGTGTGGATATAAGAGTCTTGTTAATGTGTCCCAGACGACAATGCCATAGATAAGTTTCATATGTTTTACTCAATTTGAGCCTTTTGTTTGTCATGTTATATGTTTGAGATTCATTTATATTCAAAATATAAAGAACATTATTAGCATCAGCTGTACATATCTCAAAATCATCTTTATAAACAAAACACCCAGTGTTCCGGAATACAAAGGTATACCCGCATTGGGTCAAACAAGATAGAGAGATAATGTTTCTAGTCAAATTAGGTATATAATAACAGTCTGACAATGAAAGTACATGCCCCGAGGGTAGTTCCAAAAAATAGGTCCCTACAGCCAAAACTGCGACTCCCGTCCTGTTTCCAACTCGTAGGTCAATCTCGCTTGAAGCCAGTCTCCTGCTAATCTGCAAATCCTGCACATCAGTACATATATGAGTACCACATCCAGAATCAAAAATCCAATTTTTAAAACTACAAGTAGACATGTTTATTTCAATAAAAAACATACCTGAAGCCGGAGCCTTGCCCACCTTCACTTCCTTCATGTGCGCTTTGTACTCATGGCAATCACGCTTTTAGTGACCCCGTTTTCCATAATGTAAGCAGACATCTTGGGATATGTCATTTGCCTTCCCATAAGACTTTGACGATTTGGCCTTGCCCTTTCTTTTCTTCTTATTCTTCACACCTCTAGAAGCCTTTGGCCAAGCTTTGGCCTTCTGAGATGTCGAAGTAAGATGCGCCTCACGCTTCTTGCTTTTCAGAAGCTCTGGCTCTGCTTCTTTCAGCATTGCCATCAACTCTCCAAGAGTCTTCTCTTGGTTCATCATGTTGTAGTACACGATGAACCCGCCCCAGCAGTCGGGCAGAGACTGTAAGATCAAATCTATAGAAGTCTCAACCTCGAAGGTTATGCCCAGCTGACCTAGCTGTTCGATGTCAACAATCATCTGCGACACATAGTGCTAGATAGATGTACTCTCTGACATACGTGAGCGAAATAGCTTCTTTTACAATTCATACTTCTGATATCTAAGATTAGATCTATGAAGGTCCTTCAATTTCAACATCATGTTGTAGAGATCCAATCCCTTGTTTTGACGATGAAATTAAGAGGTCATTGCGGCAAGCATGACAGATTGAGCAGTTGAGTTGCCATCACTATGAGTCTTCCAAAGCTCATGATCAACTAACCGCCCATGTACGGGCTCAGGTCCGAGAGGCCTGTCTATAACATAGAGTAACTTCTCGGCTCCCAGGACAATCCTGAGATTTATCTCCCAATCTGGAAAATTCACACCGTTAAAGACATTATTGCCCATGACGATGTCTCTAACGCTAATCTTTCTAGTCATCTTGATTGCAATAGTCCAATTATCCAATCAACGATATCGGGTACAATAAAATGTAATGATTACTATAGTCCAACTATATAATCAACTACAAATGAAGTTATAAGAGTACAGTCCAACTGTTCAATAAAAATAATAAAATATTAGTCAAACTAATTTAAATATATAATGAAGAAAATAATTTAAAAGCGTGTATTTGGCAAGTATTAAACGAAATTGAAAATCTAATACTGGCCTCCCATTATTTTTCGGCGAGCCTCTAACCCTCTGTTGAGTACTCGGGAAACCTAGTTTCCGTTAAATAACACACAACCTTGACTTTGGCCAACAAGCTGTATGAAACTTAACTAGGTAGATCTCTAAGATCAATTGGATCCCATCCAAACCCTAGGTACTATGTTCTAAGGGTTCTTATATTCGGCCATGTTAAGAATTTTAGGAATTTTTGATCCAATCAATTTATTCAAATCCTATGATGCACAAATCCAATTCATCATCATCAAAACACAACCAAACAACCAATTTGGAAATATACATACTCCAAGCATAAAATCCCCAAATAAAGTCCATAAACCCTAAATACAAATCATGCTTAGATGTGGCTCTGATACCATTGTTAGTGTCTTACATGCCCAAGGTCTCTAAGTCATGATATTATGTGTGAATGATCAAGTGAGTTTGCGGAAAAAACTTACATTGAACGGATGTGTGATTTCAAAAAATCTTTGTATGTTGATGAAGCTCCAAGCTTTGTTGAATGTTTCCAATATTGGACAATTATGACCCAAAGCATCACTATTTGTAAAAGACATTGTGGTTTTTGTACAAATTAACTATGTGACAAAGGAAATTGCTATTTTATCATCTTGTAATTAGATTACTTGAATATAAATAAATGATAAAGTCCTAATGATTAGTTCCAGATTAATAAGATATGAGACAATATCAATCCACGAACGGTTTAATCATTAAATATCCATAGTCGTAGTATTATCGAGACTGGACATCGATAATGCGGAATAGACTAGTATTACACTTGTGCGCGTTATGGAAGCTTAACGGCATAGTTCTCATATATTTAAGTATTGGATGCTTATGCAAGTGTGATAGAGGTTTTGTTAGCCGTTGGATCGGGAACAGCTTCGCTCTAGATAGACCCCTCAGAATCCCATTGGTAGTATGACTATGTGTCAATGGGAATCCGCATCAGGGTAGGTATATGTGGTCTTAACCTGAGACTTGCATCGTTAATACTTGCGACAATCAGTACGCTTTGGTTTTGGTCGTCCGGGGCTTTAACAGGTTCTGTGTACGCCTCTTTTGGGTTTATTGAGAATCATACAGTATTGGATGTGATGTCAAGATGGAAGTGTCACTTCAGTCATATGGAGATGATGATCACGCAGGATACAGAACTGGTACTCTTAAATACTGCAGCTATCGGGATAATATGACAAGGTCATGATTATCCGATTAAAGAGACTAGTTGCTAGTGATCCAATATATGCTTCGTAAGGGCAGACACAATTACAGCCCCAAGCCTAGCATGTGACATCCGATACTGGATCGTAATACGCAATACATAGTATACTACGCTTGATAAAGATTATATATTCTTCGTTGATTTTTTTGGAGAATTTGGTAGGCACGGTGCTTTGCTAGAAGCCAACCATGTCTTGTAAATCGGTAAGAACGTGGTACGGGGTACGCACGTGTTCGGATAGTCCGACAACCGAATTTACTGCCAACATATCCAGGGATCTCTTGGGTCGCTTCCCAAAGATTCACCGATGACATTTGACTCGAATAGAATTAATCTGGGATTAATTATGAGAGAGAAAATTAATCTAGGATTAATTGCGGCAATAATTTATCTGAGATAAAACTTGATTAGAATATAGAACGCGATTAATTTGGAATTAATCGATTAAATAATATATTAGATATATTAATTGAAATCGGATTTCAAAGCAGAATTAAAATTGGATTTTAATTCGGGCGAACGAATTAATTTAGAATTAATTCGCAAGCGACTTTCGTAATAATTTTGCTAGGCATTATTATTTAATTAAATTAGATTTAATTACATCGCGATGGAAAATTCGTTTAATCGGATTAAACGAATCCGACCCCGATATGTGTTGAGCAAGCCAACTTGAATTTTGAATTTAAAGTGGGGCCCACCAACTTACATCAAATATCTACTTGAGTGATAGAAGTGGTTGATTGCTTTTGTTGGAAACTTGTTAGACACACTTTGCTTTTTGGAAAAGCATATACACATTTTGGACTTGACTTTTGGTATTGGTTTTTGGAAACAAAATACAAAAGAAAAAACAAAACTCTCTCATCTCCTTTCGTCTTCCATTGCCGTGAGCCTAGGGCTCTTCCTCCATTGATTTTGCTTCAAAATCAAGTTGAGCTAGCACTTAAAGAGTTAAATAATGTGATAGGGAAACTCACCCTTGGAATTAAAGACTCAACTAAGTTTGGAGCTTCTACAAATACAAAGAAAGTTTTGAACTTCATCCACTTATTGTAAGTCTTTCCGCAACTTATTTTTGATTATTCACACACAATATCATGTTGTAGAGATCATTGGCATGTCTAGGACACTAACAATGGTATCAAGAGCCTTTACTAAGCATCATTTGAGTTTAGGGTTTATAAACTTTATTTGGGGATTTTATGCTTGGAGTATGATTTTTTCAAAATTGTTTGTTGGAAGATGATGAATTGGATTTATGCATCTTAGGAATTGAGAAAATGAGTTGGATAAAATTTTACCTAATTTCCTTGCCATGGCCGAACATAACCCTATGCATATCTCATGGTGATTTTTTGATTTTAGACTATTGGATATGTTTAAAGCATGAAATGAATATTAAATGTTGATTTAATTGGATTGAAATCAAATTGGTTGTTATTTTATGCCAAATTACCGGGAACAATAGAAGCATGGAATGAATTGTTTTGCTTCAATTTGTGTTGGACATGAGTTGGATAATTAAAACATGGTTAATTAGTTTAATTGATGTTTTGGAAATATTAGTTTAATTAATTAATTATGGAAATTACACTTTAATTAAAATTAATGTGATATTTGGAATGTTATATTAATTATATTAGTCTTTAAAATTGGATTGGGCTAATTTTGTTGTATTTGGGCTTAATGGGCTTGGTTGGGCCAAGCTTGGTTTTGGACAATTGGATTGGATCCAAATTGGGCCTAAAACCATTTCATAAAGTCCAAATATAACTTATTGGCCTTTAATAATTTAATTGGGCCTAATGGGCCTAAATTGATTTTGGCTAAAAGGGTGATTCCTTATTGGGCCTTGTCATTTTGGGTTTGATCGATATTTGCCAAAGCCCATGCCTTAAGAAATAATTAAAAGCCTATTGGACTTTAATTAAAATAGTATTGGATACTAATTGGGCCTTTGAGACCCATTTAGATTAGATTTAGAATCTAAGTCTAAAAGGCACATACATAAGTGTAATTATTTAAATTGGAATTAAATTAGAATTAGTATTGAATACAAATTAAATTGGATTTAAAATTGTAGTTCGATATAATTCAAGAATACGTACTTTGAGTATTTATTCTTAAACGAGTTGGACTCGCGCAAATCAAATCGTTGTTTGAACATTAGATGGTCATTAATTCAAAGATTAATTAATTTGATTAGATTGATTGAATAACATGCTTTGTGTGAATACCTGGATGTATTGTATGAATAATGCATATCATATGGATATTAGAATGGTGGGGCAATTTTGGAAATTGTTGTAATAAATTTAGAATTTATTAAATTGGACCTGCGTGTCCAGTGTATTATCTCTTTACTCTTTGTATTTCTCTTCTCACTAATTCCCCTCAATGTAAATGAGGTTTCTTTAATGTATTATGTAATTGGGTAGAAGTTAGAATAGTGCTAGCGGGAGAGAAGAAATGGAGAGATTTGTTCTAGGAACAAAGTTTGTTATATATCCATCCGCATATCATTATTAATTTATTTCGCGCCTTATTATGCTTTTAGAATGCATGTTTAATGGTGTATGATGAGACCTAATCAAAGATAATAAATTGGTTGCCAATTTACGTGAAAAACTCTCACTCAAATATTAAGCGATTTCCTTCCATTGAGTGGTTCTTTCTCAAGATCCAAGATTGGCATTGGTTTGTTGGCCAAAGTCAAGATCAATTTCCATCGCAGATGTGTTTGAACCATGAAGGCTTTGTTATATATCGCATGTCTTGGGCAGTTGTGACTTGTTGGCCAAAGTCAAGGTCACTTCTGTACATCGACGTGGATTACGAAGCTTTCCCACTGTCAATGGGTCGCGCTTAACTGGAATCATTAAACTTGTTGAGCCAAAGCCAAGGCTTAGTTGATTCAGAGGAAAAAGGTTAGGAAATATATTGGATATATTTACATATATTGGATATATGTTTCGGATTTGGAGGTCCACCTACCAGATCTAGGAATTGGATGAGATCCAATTGATCTTAGAAATCTACCTAGTTAAGTTTCATACAGCTTGTTGACCAAAGTCAAGGTTGTGTTTTATTTAACGGGATCCTAGCCCACTAGGAAATTGAGTTTCCCGAGTACTCAACAGAGGGTTAGAGGCTCGCTGAAAAATAGTGGGAGGCCAATATTAAATTTTCAATTTCATTTAATACTTGTCAAATACGCGCTTTCAAATTATTTTCGTCATTATATATTTATATTAGTTGGACTAATATTTTATTGTTTTCTTTTAACAGTTGGACTGTACCCGAAATCGTTAATTGAATAGTTAGATTATTGCAATTAAAATGCTGGAAAGATCAACGTTAGGGACATTATCATGGGCAAAAACATCTTTAGCGGTGTGAACTTTCCCGACTGGGATATGAACCGTAGGATTATCCTGGGGGCTGAGAAGATGATCTATACGATAGAGAAACCTCTCGGGCCTAAGCCCAGAATTGAGCAGCCACTTGAGCTTGAGCTTTGGAAGACTCACAGTGATGACAACTCAACTGATCAATCCATCATGCTTGCTGCAATGACCCCACAATTTCATCGTCAAAACAAGGGATTGGATCCATACAAAATGATGTTGAAATTGAGGGACCTTCACCGATCTAACCTAAGATCGCAGAAGTATGAATTGCAGAAGAAGCTCTTTCGTTCTCGTATGTCAGAGGGTATATCTGTCGAGCACCATGTGTCGCAGATGATTGCTGACATCGAACAGCTGGGTCAGCTGGGCATAACCTTTGAGGTTGAGACTTCCATAGATTTGATCTTACAGTCTCTTCCTGACAGTTGGAGCGGGTTTATCATGAACTATAATATGATGAACCAAGAAAAGAATCTTGGAGAGTTGATGGCAATGCTGAAAGAGGCAGAAAAAGAGCTTTTGAAGGGCAAGAAGCGCGAGGTACACTTCGCTTCGACATCTCAGAAAGCCAAGGCTTGGCCAAAGGCTTATGGAGGTGTGAAGAAGAAGAAGAGAAATGGCAAGGCCAAATCATCAAAGTCTTTTGGGAAGGAAAATGACAAATCCCAAGATGTCTGCCTACAGTGTGGAAAACGGGGTCACTGGAAGCGTGACTACCGTGAGTACAAGGCGCACATGAATGAAGTGAATGCGGGCAAGACACCAGCTTCAGGTATGTTTGTTATTGAAATAAACATATCTACTTCTAGTTTTAAAAATTGGATTTTTGATTCTGGATGTGGTACTCATATATGTACTGATGTGCAGGATCTACAGATTAGCAGGAGACTGGCTTCAGGAGAGATCGACCTCCGAGTTGGAAATGAGACTAGAGTCGCCGTTTTGGCTGTTGGGACCTATATTTTGAATCTTCCCTCGGGGCATGTATGATGAATACTAAAAAAGTGCATACTTATTAGATGATAAGTTAATCATTTTACACTTATAGTTTCACTAATCCTCTTAAATTGACACATTTGTGTAAATATTTTAAAGTTATGCTTTGAGTGCTTTTACTGTGTTATTTTATGTTTTTGTTAGGAAAAATACTGCTTGGAAGCTCGATGGGACAAATCAGACGTGAAAACATATTCTGCAAGCACGTTGTAAAATCGGCAAGCATGTCGTAAAATCTGCAAGCACGTCGTAACACGTGGAACCTTTACGTCGCGACACGTGTCCCCAACGTGGCTTCACCATTCTCTGACACGTGTCCACAACATGCATTCGCTGGTCTGGGCGGTGAATTTTCCTATAAAAATGAGTGTCCGGCATTAGAAATTTTCATACTTTTTTCCTGATTCCTCTGTAATTCTTGGGGAGAGAGTGTCTTGTTTGTTTATTTACTTAAAGCTTTTTGTAAGGTCTTTTTCTTTCAATAATATAAATATGTTTTATTACAAAATGAGTAGCTAATTTCTTTTCTGCTGGAGTAAGGATGAAGCTTTTATAATGAGAACATAGATTAAACTCTCTTTTATTATAATAAATAAATTGAAATCTAATGATTAAAACTTGATTTAATTCTAGATTAATTATTTACAATCTTTATACCGCCTTTATGGTTGGTTTTATCTTTATATCGCCTTTATGGTCGGTTTTATCTTTACACCGCCTTTATGGTCGGTTTTATCTTTATACCGCCTTTATGGTTGGTTTTATCTGATTTTGGCATAATTAAGTACCTTGGTAGGACTTTTTTTATAGACAAACGGTATCACCGCCTTTATGGCTGGTTCTTTTTATTGGCATAATAATTCTTGTAATAAATTAAGTGGGTATAAAAAGGTAATTATAAATTATTATAAAGCGAGATTTATAAATGTTTAAAAGACTAAAAATGGATCCCCTAACTCCATCATTTCCTTCTATTACTGTATTCCAACCTAAAATCCTCCAACTACTTCAACAAAGAAAACTTTTCATTCCCGAACTGTTAAATATTCTATTTTGCTAAATCTCTTCTCTGTGGATCGACCCCGGACTCACCGGGTTATTTTATTACTTCAACACTCTTATACTTGGGAGTAAAAGACCACTTTTCGAGCGTGTCAATTTTTTGGCGCCGTTCCCGAGGAAGTATTATTTAGTAGATAGAATATTTATTAATTTCTTCTTTCTCTACTTTTCTTTCTTTATTTTTATTTCTTATTTTTTTTTTTAATTTCGGCATCTTATCTTCCTCTTATTTTCTTTTATTTTTGTAGATCTAAACTGTCCTGATTAATCCTTGATGAACCCTGAACCCAGAAATCCCACATATAGGGAGACTTTGTTCTTAATTTTTCTTGGTTACAGGTGTTGGACAATTATGACCCATAGCATCACTATTTGTACAGAACATGGTGTTGTTGTACAAATTAACTATGTGACAAAGGAAATTGCTTTTTTATCATTTGTAATTGGATTACCGGGATATATAAATGATAAAAGTCCATATGATTAGTTCCGATTAATAAGATATAAGACAGTATTAATCCACTAAGGTTTAATCATTAAAACATCCATAGTCGTAGTATTATCGAGATTGGACATCGATAATGCGGAATAGACTAGTATTGCACTTGTGCGTGTAATGGGAGCATAACGGCATAGTTCTCATATATTTGGGTATTGGATACTCATGCAAGTGTAATAGGAGGTTGTGTTTACCGATGGTACGGGAACAGCTTCGCTCTGGATAGACCCCTCGGAATTCCATTGGTAGTATGACTATGTGTCTATGGAAGTCCGAATCAGGGTAGGTGTATTTGGTCTTAACTTGAGACTTGCACCGCTAATACTTGCGACAATCAATATACTTTGGTTTTGGTCGTCCAGGGCTTTAACAGGTTCTGTGTACGCCTTTTCTGGGTATATTGAGAATCATAGTGTATTGGGGTGATGTCAAGATGGAAGTATCACTTCAGTCATATGGAGATGATGGTCACTAGGATAAAGAACTGGTACTCTTATATGCTGCAGCTATCGGGATAATATGACTTGGCATGTTTATCCGATTATAGAGACTAGTTACCAGAGATTCGATATGTGCTTCGTATGGGGCAGACACAATTCCAGCCCAGCCCGCCTAGCACGTGACATCCGATACTGGATCGCAATACGCAATACTACGTATACTACGCCTGATACAGATTACATATTCCTTTAAGAATATTTCTGGAGAATTGGGTAGGCACGGTGCTTTGCTAGAAGCCAACCATGTCTTGTAAATCGGTAAAAACATAGTACTAGGTACGTACGTGTTTGGATAGGCCGACGACCGGATTTACTGCCAACATATCCAGGGATCTCATGGGTCGTTCACAAAGATTCACCGATGATGTATGACTCGCACATAATTAATCTTTGATTAATTATAAGAGAGAGAAAATTAATCTAGGATTAATTGCGGAGATATTTTATCTGGGATAAAATACTATTTGAAGAGAGAACGATTAATTTGGAATTAATCGATAAAATAATATATTCGATATATTAAATGAAATTAGATTTCGACGCGAAATTTAAATTGGATTTTAATTCGGGCAAATGAGTTAATTTAGAATTAATTCACTAGCGACGTGAATAATAATTTTAATAGGCATAATTATTTAATTAAATTTAATTTAATTACGTCGCAACTGAAAATTCGTTAATTCGGAATTAACGAATCTGATCCCGGGAGTGTTTGCGGGACCACTCGTATTTTGAATCAAGTGGGGCCCACAAGTCACATCATGCGTCACATCAATAGTCACTCAAGTGATGTGATGAATGTCACTTTTATGATTGATGAGAGTTGTTGAAAGGCTTTAATGCCTTGTACTATTTTTTTGGAAAAATGGGATTTGGTATTTGATTTTTGAAATCAAAAACCACAAAAAACACACAACAACTTCATCTTCTCCCTCTCTCTCTTTCACCGCACTTGGTGCATTTTCTCTCAAATTTTCGCTCATGGCCGAGACCAACAAGAAGCAAAGAAGAAGATTTGTTGCAAATCTTCAAGAGTGCTAGCACACCAAAAGAGTCTCACAAAGGTGATAGGGAAACCCATTCATGAGCATGGAATCTCAAATCAAAGCTTGGAGCTTGGAGATCAAATATGGAGCACAAAAATGAGGCATGGCCGAGAGCTTCAAGGAGCAAAATTTTTTTTTGTGTTCTTCGCATCGCAAAGCCGATCAAAGTGAGTATTTCCGCAACTTTACTTTGTTATATTCGCACATTTCATAGCTTAATATGATCTTGGTTTGACCTAGAAAACCCAACAATGGTATCAACAGCCTTGATTAAGCATGAAATTGATTTAGGGTAAAATTTGGGTAAAAGTGATTTGAGCATGATTTGATAAAATTGATTGATTGAGTATGCTTGAATGATGATAACTTAGAGTTATGCATGATCAATTTGATGAAAATTGAATTGGATTATTTTTTCCCCAAAAATTTGGCTTGGCCGAAAGTATATGCCCTAATATAGTCATGGTATTTTTTGTTCTTTTGATCATTGGATGAGTTTAAAGACTTGGGGTAAATTGATTTAGGATTTAATTGGATTAAAATTGAAATCAGATTTAAAATTCCTCAAAATGCCGTGAGCTATATAGCATGAAATGAGATGATTTTTGATTCAATAATATTGGACATGTGTTGATGATGATAAGCATGATTAATTATGTAAATTGGTATTTTGGAAATGTTAATTTGACAAATTAATTATGGCTAATACACTTTAATTTATTTAATTGTGATAGTTTGAATATTGTGATTAAATTAATTGGGCTAAATTTGGAATTTGGCTTCAAAAGTTGTATTTGGGCTTATTGGGTTTGGTTGGGCCAAGTTTGGTTTAGGTTAATTGGTTGGATCCAATTGGGCCCAAAACCATATTCATAAAGTCCAAATATAATATAATGGACCTTTAATATTTTAATTGGGCCTAATGGGCCTAAATTTATTTTTGGCAAATGGTGATTCCTTATTGGGCTTTGGTTGCCAAAGTCCATGCCTTATAAATTAATTGAAAGCCCATTGGACTTTAATTAAATTGACATTGGATGTTAATTGGGCTTTGAGACCCGTAAAGATTAGATTTAGAATCTAAGTCGCAAAGGCTCATTAATAAAGTGTAATTATTTAATTTGGAATTAATATATACTAAGTGATTGATGCAAATTAAATTGGATTTAATATTGTAGTTTGATATAATTCAAGAATTCATACTTGAGTACTTATTCTTAAAACGAATTGACTCGCGCAAATCAAATCGTTGTTTGAACATTGGATGGTCATTAATTTCATATTAATTAATTGGATTAGATTGATTGATAACATGTTTTGTGTGAATACATGGATGTGATGTATGAATAATGAATATCGGATGGATATTAGATGGGTGAGGGCAATTTTGGAAATTGTTGTAATAATTTTAGAATTTATTAAATTGGACCGGCGTGTCCAGCCTATTACCTCTTGACTCTTTGTATTTCTCTTCTCACATATTCCCCTCAATGTAAATGAGGTTTCTTTAGAAGTGTTATTTAATTGGGTAGAAGTAAGATTTGTGCTACCGGGAGAGAGGAAAGAGAGAGATTTGTTCTAGGAACAAGTTTTTTAAAATATCCATCCGCATATCATTATTAATTTATTTACCGCGCCTTATTATGCTTTTAGAATGCATGTTTAAAGGTATGTATGAGACCCAATCAAAGATAATTAATTGGTTGCCAATAGGCAGCGAAAAACCCTCAACAAATATTAAGCGTTTTTCCTTCCATTGAATGATTCATTCTCAAGATCCAAGATTGTCACTGGTTTGTTGGCCAAAGTCAAGACCTTTGTGCATCGCGGATGTGTTTGAATCATTAAGGCTTTGTTCTATATCGCATGTCTTGTCCAAGTTGTGATTTGTTGGCCAAAGTCAAGATCACTTCTTGTCCATCGACATCGATTAAGAAGCTTTCCAAGGTGAATGGGTCCCGCTTAACTGGAATCATTAAGTTTGTTGTGCCAAAGCCAAGGCTTAGTTGATTCAGAGGAAAAAGGTTAGGGAATATATTGGATATATTGGCATATATAAGATATATGTTTCGGACTTGGATGTCCACCTACTGGATCTAGGAATTGGATGAGATCTAATTGATCTTAGAGATCTACCTAGTTAAATATCATACAATTTGTTGGCCAAAGTCAGGTGGTTGTGTGTTATTTAACGGGATCCTAGCCCACTAGGAAACCAGGTTTCCCGAGTACTCAACAGAGGGTTAGAGGCTCGTCGAAAAATAGTGGGAGGCAAGTATTAAATTTGTAATTTCTTTTAGATACTTGCCAATACACGCTCATTTCATTTTTCGTCATTATTTAATATTATATATATATATTAGTTGAACTAATATTTAATCGTTGTTTTAATTAAACAGTTGGACTGTATTCAAACTACTTCAAATTATAGTTGATTATATAATTGGATTATAGTAATCAATATATTTGAATTTAAATAATTAAATTATAGTTGATTATATAGTTAGACTATAGTAATCATTATATTCAACAGTACCCGAAATCGTTGATTGGATAGTTGGACTATAGCAATCAAGATAAATGAAAGATTAGCATTTAAAACATAATCCTGAGAGAAAATGTCATTAAACAGCTTTAATTTTCAAATTGGGAATAGAACCTCGGGATAGTCCTGGGAATTGAGAAGTTATTCTATTTGATAGAATTACATCTCGGGCCTAAGCCCGGAGTTGAGCAAATAGTAGAACATGATCTTTGGAAGATTCATGTGATGATAACTTTAGTGCTCAATCATTTATGCTTACTGCAATGACTCTTTAATTCTGTCGTCAAAATTAAGGATTAGATCATTGTACCATGATGATGAAATTAAAGATCTTCATAGATCTATTGTAAGAGCTTAGAAGTACAAATTGCAAAAGAAAGCTCTTTAGCTCGCGTATCTCAGAGGGTACATCTGTCGAGCACTAAGTGTCGCAGATGATTGATGACATCGATCAGCTAGGTTAGCTTGGCATTACCTACGAGGCCGAGAATACCAAAGATTTGATCTTATAGTCTCTACCCGAAAGCTGGGGCAGGTTCATTGTGAACCAAGAGTAAACTCTTGGAAAGTTGATGGCTATGCTCTAGGAGGCAGAGCCAGAGCTTCTAAAATGGGCAAAGGCAAAATCATCATAGTCTTCTGGGAAGATAAAGGACATATCCCAAGATCTCTGCCTAAACTGTGGCAAACAGGGTCACTAGAAGCGTGACTGCCGTATGGACAAGGCAGACATGAAGGAAGTGAAGGCGGGGCAAGGCTTCGACTTCAAGTATGTTTGTCATAAACATGTTCACTATTAGTTTCAAAATTGGATTTTTGATACTAAGTATTGTACATAAATATGTACTGATGTGCAGAATCTGCTGATTAGTAGGAGACTGACTTCAGTTGAGATCTACCTACGAGTCGGAAACGGGACGAAAGTCGCTGTTTTAACCGTAGAACCTAAGTTTAGGAACTACATTCGGTGTGTACTTAAATTAGGAGACTGTTAAAATGTACCTAGTTTGACTAGAACATTATCTCCATATCAGAGTTTAATCTGTTGCGGATATACCTTTATATTCTAGAACACTAAAGTGTTTTATTTTAATAAAGATGATATTGAGATAAACACATTAGATGTGAATAACAATATTTATATTTTGAATATAATGAATCTCAAACGTATAACATGACAAACAAATAGCTCAAACTGAATTAATCAGATGAGACTTATTTGTGGCATTGTTGTCTGGGACACATTAAACAAGACTCGTATATCTACACTTTTGAAGAGTGGATACTATGACGGATTTGATTCTAATCAAATGATGTCTACGAATCTAGTTTATTAGGCAAAGTGCCTAAAACACCTTTTACTTGGTAAAGTGCAAGTGCCACCGATCTGTAGCCCTCATCATAGTGATGTAAGTGGGCCATCTCTAGCTAGGCTAGAGGTGGATAAGAACACTTCGTAACCTTTACGGATGTGGCATCGCGTTATGGTTATGTGTTTCTTTTGAAACATAAATCAGAAACATTTGATAAATTCAAAGAGTTTCGACACGAAGTAGACAAATAGATCGGCAAGAGTATTAAAACATCACGATTGAATTGTGATGGAAAATACTTAAGCAATAAGTTTCTCGATTACCCGAAAGGGTATAGTATTCTTTCACAGTGGACTCCTCCCGGAACTCCTCAATTGAGCGGTGTGTCCAAACGGAGAAACCGAACTTTGTTGGACATGGTAAGGATACTGATGAGTCACTCTGAGCTACCATTTTCCTTCAAGGGATACGCATTAATCAGTGCAAAACTTATTTTGAATAAGGTTCCATAAAAATCTGTTAGACAGACTTCATATTAGATATGAACAGGAAAGAAATCGAGTTTTCTCATTCCTGAAGATTTGGGAATGATAGGCATATGTTTGGATGATACCAAACTAGAACCCAAATCGGATAAGTGCCTAATTTGTAATGGGTTATCCTAGGGTAACCAAAGTATAGTACTTATACAACTCACAAAAGAGCAATGTAGTTGTTGTTCGCCATGCGATTTTCCTAAGAGGAATACCTATATGCAGTGGGAAGTGGGAAGAAAGTAAAACTCCATGAAAATCAGAGTAATACTGTTCCAGGCACCGATTCCTTAATGGAACACAAACAGTTCATCAAGGATGAAACTGTACCACAATCTTCAAATACACAAGAACCGCGCAAGTCGGAGAGAGTCAGAAAACAACCTGGGAGGTATGGGTTTCTGATCTCACCTCGTAAAGATGTCAATCTTATTGAGGAAGACAAACTGACTATGTATGAGGAAGTGATACAAGGTATCGACTCCATATTATGGCAAAGTTCCATGATGTCCGAAATGGATTCCATGTATACCAACCAAGTTTGGACACTGGTTGTTGTACCGGAAGGCATTGTGCCTAATGGTATTATATAAATCTTCAAGGAAGACATACATGGATGGCAACAAACAAACGTACAAAGCTAGGCTTGTAGCGAAAAGGTATCGTTATCAATATTGTGTCGATTACGATGAAACCTTTTACTCTGTGCCATGATTAAATCCATTTGGATAATGCTTGCTAATGCTGCATGTTTCATTTATGAAATATGGCAGCTGAACATCAAGATCGTTTTCCTTAAACGGAAACCTTTTGGAGGATGTTTACAATATCCTGACGATTTTGTCGTACCAAAAAAGAGCAAACAAGGTTTGCAAGTTAATTCGATCCATTTATGGATTGAAGCAAGCATTGGGTTCTTGGAACCATCATTTTGATGTAATCATAATGGTATATGATTTAATTCAAAACGAAAATGATTCTTGTGTATATAAGGAGGTTAGTGGGAGCGCACTGACAGTGATTGTCCTATACAATGATGATATATCATTTCTTGGAAATGACATTCCCATAATACAATCGCTGAAAGCTTGGCTTTCATGAAAATTCTCCATAGAATACTTGGGAGAGACAACCTTATTCTAGGAATAAGGATCTACTGGGATAGATCTAAAAGTTGTTGGCACTCTCCAAGAACTCGTACATTGAAATAAATGTACGTGGTGTCTCATATGCTTTGAGCATATGGAGTCACAATCAGGCCAATCCAAGTGATAGTCACTAGATTGATGTTAAGAAAGTCCTTAAGTATCTTAGAAGAACTAAGGATGCTTTCTTAAACTATGGAGAAGGAGAACTTGAAGTGACTGGGTTCACTGTTGCAAGTTTCCTAACCGACAATAACGACTATAAGTCGTAATAAAGGTACTATATAGTTTGAATAACGGAACAGTGAGCTGGAAATCTTCCAAGCAAGATACTGTTGCCGAATAAACAACAAAAGCATAATATTGCAGCAGCTGAGGCATCAATAGAAGCGCTTTGGATCTAAATAATCCTAATTGGATTAGGAGTAGTTCTGTTAGCAGCTGAGCTAGGCTACAACACAGGCTAAAAAAGTAATGGTCTCATCAACGATCCAAGTATATACTTCAACTATTCATCTGATTCGTTCGGATCATACATCGTGGCGATATGATGATCGAATAAATCGCATCAGATGATAACTTTGCAAATTCGCTGACGAAAGCAGTTTCTCAGCAGAAGTTTGAGCGACCCGTACATAGTTCAAGTGTAAGACACTTGAGTGATTGGCTATAGGCCAAGTGGGAGATTGTTGGACAATTATGACCCATAGCATCACTATTTCTACATAACATGGTGTTGTTGTACAAATTAACTATGTGACAAAGGAAATTGCTCTTTTATCATTTGTAATTGGATTACCGGGATATATAAATGATAAAAGTCCATATGATTAGTTCCAGATTAATAAGATATGAGACAGTATTAATCACTAAGGTTTAATCATTAAAACATCTCTAGTCGTAGTATTATCGAGATTAGACATCGATAATGTGGAATAGACTAGTATTGCACTTGTGCGTGTAATGAGAGCATAACGGCATAGTTCTCATATATTTGGGTATTGGATACTCATGCAAGTGTAATAGAAGGTTGTGTTTACCGATGGTACGGGAACAGCTTCGCTCTGGATAGACCCCTCAGAATTCCATTGGCAGTATGACTATGTGTCTATGGAAGTCCGAATCAGGGTAGGTGTATTTGGTCTTAACCTGAGACTTGCACCGCTAATACATGCCACAATCAATATACTTTGGTTTTGGTCATCCAGGGCTTTAACAGGTTCTGTGTACGCCTCTTCTAGGTATATTGAGAATCGTAGTGTATTGGGTGTGATGTCAAGATGGAAGTATCACTTCAGTCATATGGAGATGATGGTCACGTAGGACAAGGAACTGGTACTCTTATATGCTGGGCAGCTATCGGGATAATATGATTAGGTTATGTTTATCCGATTATAGAGACTAGTTACCAGAGATTCGATATGTGCTTCGTACGGGGCAGACACAATTTCCAAGCCCCAGGCCTAGCACGTGACATCCGATACTGGATCGCAATACGCAATACTACGTATACTACGCCTGATACAGATTACATATTCCTTTAATAATATTTCTGGAGAATTGGGTAGGCACGGTGCTTTGCTAGAAGCCAACCATGTCTTGTAAATCAGTAAAAACGTAGTACTAGATACGTACGTGTTCGGATAGTCCGACGACCGGATTTACTGCCAACATATCCAGGGATCTCATGGGTCGCTCCCAAAGATTCACCGATGACGTATGACTCGCACATAATTAATATGGGATTAATTATAAGAGAGAGAAAATTAATATAGGATTAATTGCGGAGATATTTTATCTGGGGATAAAATTCTATTTGAAGAGAGAGAACGATTAATTTGGAATTAATCGATAAAATAATATATTCGATATATTAAACGAAATTAGATTTCGACGCGGAATTAAAATTGATTTTAATTCGGGCAAACAAGTTAATTTAGAATTAATTCGCTAGCAACGTGAATAGTAATTTTGCTAGGTATAATTATTTAATTTAATTTAATTTAATTTAATTACGTCGCAACGGAAAATTCGTTAATTCGGAATTAGCGAATCCGAGCCCAAGAGTGTTTGCGGGACCACTCGCATATTGAATCAGTGGGGCCCACAAGTCACATCACACGTCACATCATTAGTCACTCAAGTGATGTGATGCATGTCACTTTTGTGATTGATGGGAGTTGTTGAAAGGCTTTAATGCCTTGTACCATTTTTTGGAAAAGTGGGATTTGGTATTTGATTTTTGAAATCAAAAACCACAAAAAACACACAACAACTTCATCTTCTCCCTCTCTCTCCCTCACGGCACTTGATGCCTTTTCTCTCAAATTTTCTC
Organism: Zanthoxylum bungeanum; assembly: GCA_019454045.1. Lineage (NCBI taxonomy): Eukaryota > Viridiplantae > Streptophyta > Magnoliopsida > Sapindales > Rutaceae > Zanthoxylum > Zanthoxylum bungeanum. The sequence goes on along the minus strand of SKCR01034817.1, from coordinate 60,326 downwards.
TCATAGGCGAGAGCAACAAGAAGCAAAGAAGAAGATTTGTTGCAAATCTTCAAGAGTGCTAGCACACCAAATGAGTCTCACAAAGGTGATAGGGAAACTCATTCATGAGCATGGAATCTCAAATCAAAGCTTGGAGCTTGGAGATCAAACATGGAGCACAAAAATGAGGCATGGCCGAGAGCTTCAAGGAGCATAAATTTTTTTTTGTTCTTCGCATCGCAAAGTCGATCAAAATGGGAATTTCCGCAACTTTACTTTGTTGTATTCGCACATTTCATAGCTTAATATGATCTTGGTTTGACCTAGAAAACCCAACAACAGGAAACAGAAAAATCAACTTAAAAGATGTTTGCTGTTCATTAATGAATTTTTCGAACCATCCCCACGTAGAGATGCTCTCATAAAACTTCACGAAAACATAATTCAAGATATTGGGAAAAATGAACGAGAAATTCAATTGAGATCGGAATTGACAAGAGTTAGAGGACGTTTTTAGATCTAAATTCTGCATTTGTATTTCCTTTATCTATTATTTCACTTTGTCAGTTAATTTCCTTTTTTTATTTATTTTTACAGTATCATTTTTTTTTGCATTTAGTTTGTCTATAAAGTTGCATGAAACACCGGTCTCGAACATCTAGTGGAAGATTAAAAAGAGAGTCTTCATCAACTTCATTGATTGTAAGAATGGCCGAAAACCAAATTGAAAATCCACATACCCGAGTTGAAAATCCAATTAATCAGGAAGAAAATGAGTCTCAGCATGGAGATCTTAATCACCCTAGGACACTCAGATAATTCATGAATCCCACTAGGTCAGGATCACCATCTTGCATTGTTTTTCCCCCAGAAGCAGTACGTTTCAATTTTAAATCAAGTGTTATCAATCTTTTACCCACATTCCATGGTCTAGAATCAGAAAACCCTTATCAACACCTAAGAGAGTTCGAAGAATTATGTAACACTTGCATAGACCAAAATTGTAGCATGAATATAATCTGGTTAAAGTTTTTTCCCTTTTCTTTGAAGGATAAAGCTAAAATTTGGCTACAAAATCTTAGGTCGGGATCTATTAGAACATGGGATGATTTACAAGAGCAGTTTCTTAAAAAGTTCTTTCCCCATCATAGGACAAATTCCTTTAAAAGAAGAATCACAACATTCACACAAGAGTCATGGGAAACACTTTACCAATGTTGGGAGAGGTATAAAGAGATGTTAAATATTTATCCACATCATGGGTTTGAAACATGGAGGTTAGTTGCCTAATTCTACGAGGGTTTAACACCCCCAGGTAGACAAGTAGTGGAGATGATATGTAATGGTGAGTTTAGGGACAAAGATCCCAAAGATGCACTAGATTACCTATAGCATATAGTAGATAATACACAACAATGGGATACAATTGGTACATATGAGTCATCTGCTAAACCATAGCCATCTGGTAGAGGTATGTTTAACCTTAGGGAAGACCATGACCTTGCTGCCAAGTATGCATTTCTGTCTAAAAAAGTTGAGGCTTTAGAAACAGGGAGGAGGGATCATGTCAAGTCAGTTCAGGAAATCATATGTCAAATTTGTAGTTCAATGAACATGTCACAGAAGTTTGCCCGTTCATACCAGCCCTGAAAGACTGTCTCCATGACCAAGTCAGTTCCATAAACACATTCAATAGACCAAATCCAAACCAATACTCACAGACCTATAATCCTGGTTGGAGAAACCATCCAAACTTCAATTGGAGGAATGATAACAAGCACACCTTCAAACCAACCACCCCAGTTTCACCAGAATTTTGGAAATTCCCAGAATTATGCACCATATGTCCCACCACCTAAGAAAACCATTGAAGATAACTTGATTGCATTCATGGAAAAACAAGAAACCATCAATAACCAAAATGCACAAATGATGAATGATTTGAAGGAAACTTTTGATAAAATCACATCTGCTTTGGCCATTAAAGAAAAAGGTAAGTTTCCTGCACAACCTCAGTCAAATCCTAAGAGTCATCAAAACCCTCACGAGTGTAGTTCTGGAAGTCAACACTTAGACCAAGTCAAATTTATTATTACTCTTCGAAGTGGTAAGACCATCCACATACCTATTCTTGAACCTCATAAAACTGAGAAAAATCAGAATCATAGGGTAAGGAAGAGGTTGATGAGCCATCACCCGTCGTTGATAATAACAGTTTTTCTCATACACCTCATTTCCTCATTCCCCCCTGAGATTTATGAAATATTCAAACATTAATGGTCAATATCCATTTGTTAGATGCCATTCAACAATACCATCATATGCCAAATTTCTGAAAGATCTATGCACCGTTAAATGAAAACATCAGGTAAGAAAGAAAGCTTTTCTAGCTGAACAAGTAAGTTATATTCTCTTAACCAATAATGCATTAAAATACAAAGACCCTGGTTGTCCAACTATTTCTTGTATTATTGGAAATCAAAACATTGAACATGCTTTGCTTGATCTTGGAGCTAGTGTAAATTTACTGCCATTTTTGGTTTACCAACAACTTAATATCGGTGAGATGAAACCAACCTCAACTACCCTTTTACTTGCCGATAGATCAGTTAAAGTACCAAAAGGAATTGTGGAAGATGTGTTATTACAAATCGATAATTCGTATATCTTGTGGATTTTATTGTTTTAGAAACACAACCTATGGCAGACAGTTATAAGCCAATCCCTGTAATACTTGGTCGACCATTTTTAGCGACAGCTAATGCTTTGATAAATCGCAGGAATGGAATCATGAATCTTTCTTTTGGCAACATGACATTAGAGTTAAAATGTTTTTAACATGTGCAAACAGCCATATGATGAGATAATGAAAACGAAAAAGCAGAATCAATTGAACCTATTGTGGATGAGCATATTCAGGGGAGTTTATTATGATCCCATGAAATTTTTACTACTAATTATGTTGAGTCAAGTGCACAAACTGATTCAAATATTACTAATGATTTTCTACTTGACTCTATTCAGGTATTGGAAGATGATGAAGAACTGGGGAACACTGGAAGAAGAAAAACATGAAGAATCACCCAATTTGGAGTTAAAAGCTTTGCCAGAAGGACTAAAATATGCATTTCTAGAAGATAATCAAACTTACCCTGTGGTAATTTCTTCTTCTCTCACAAGCGATCAAGAAGGTAAACTTTTAAATGTGTTGAAAGAACATAAACTGGCAATTGGATGGACTTTAAAAGACATAAAAGGTATTAATCCATTAATTTGCACACATCGAATACATCTAGAAGATAATGCTAGGACATATCGTCAACCCCAAAGAAGATTAAACCCTCACATGAAAGAAGTAGTAAAAACTGAGGTCCTTAAACTTCTTGATGCATGCATTATCTATCATATTTCTGATAGTAAGTGGGTAAGTCCTACACAGTTGTACCTAAAAAGTCTGGAATTACTGTTGTAAAAAATGATAAAGGGGAATTAATCCCAACTCGCATTTCATCTAGTTGGCGTATGTGCATTGATTATAGAAAATTGAATGACGCAACTAGAAAAGATCATTTCCCTTTGCCATTTCTTGACCAAATTTTAGAAAGAGTAGCTGGACACCCTTATTATTATTTTCTTGATGGTTACTCAGGTTATTATCAGATTCCCATTTCTTTAGAAGACCAGTAAAGACCACATTCACATGCCCCTTTGGAACATTTGCATTTAGAAAAATGCCCTTTGGACTTTGTAATGCACCTGCAACATTCCAACGATGCATGTTGAGCATATTTAGTGACATGGGAACAATGTTTTAGAGGTATTTATGGATGATATAACTGATTCAGGAATGTTTTAGGACCGTTGTGTCGTCTAAAGGTATTGAGGTTGACAAAGCAAAAATAGAGGTCATTTCTAAATTACCATCACCAAAATAGTCAGGGACATTCATTCTTTTTTAGGACATGCATGATTTTATAGGAGGTTTATTAAAGACTTCAGTACCATATCCAGACCCTTATGTAACTTCCTATTAAAATATGCAACATTTGAATGGACAGAAGAATGTCAAAAATCATTCCAAAAAATTATCAGTCTTTTGACTTCTGCTCCTATTATGCAATCCCCTGATTGGTCATTGCCCTTTGAGCTAATGTGTGATGCTAGTGATTATGCAGTTGGTGCAGTTCTAGGCAGAGAAAGGAAGGTAAACCGCATGTGATATATTACGCTAGTAGAACATTAAACAGTGCATAATGAATTACACTACCACATAAAAAGAACTACTTGCTGTAATATTTGCATTGGATAAATTTCGATCATATTTAATCGGTTCTTCAACTGTTGTTTACTCTGATCATGCTGCTGTTAGATATTTGATGTCTAAACAGGATGCCAAGCCAAGATTAATACGGTGGATTTTGTTGTTTCAAGGAATTCAATATCACAATCAAAGAAAAAGGGGGCAGAGAACGTGGTTGCAGATCACTTATCGAGACTCACAAATGAGTCACTAATCGATACCAATCCTATCAATGACTCTTTCCCGATGAATTTTTATTTTCGGTAAATATAATGCCTTGGTATGCTAATATTGTCAATTTCCTTGCGATAGGAAAGATACCCCCAGACTGGAGCCAACAAGATAAGAGGAAATTTTTGACCGAAGTCAAAAGATTCTACTAGGATGATCCTTATCTGTTTAAATGCTGCCCTGATTAGATTTTCAGACGATGCATACCTGACAGTGAGATAAGTGGTGGTATTCAATTCTGTCATTCAGAAGCATGTGGAGGTCATTTCTCATCTAAGAAAACCGCTGCGAAATTCTTGCAGTGTGGATTTTATTGGCCCACCATTTTTAAAGATACATACACTTTCTGCAAAACTTGCAAAAATTGTCAAAAGTTGGGATCTATTTCAAAAAGAAACATGATGCCTTTATATCCCATCTTTGTCATCGAAATCTTTGATTATTGGGGGATAGATTTCATGGGCCCATTTCCACCATGCTTTGGATTTTTATATATTTTAGTTGCAGTCGATTATGTTTCAAAATGGGCCGAGGCAATTCCTTGTCGGAACAATGATCACAGAACTGTGATCAAATTTTTAAAAGAAAACTTGTTGAGTCGATTTGGAATTCCTCAGGTCATAATAAGTGATGGAGGTAATCACTTTTGTAATAGACCTTTTGAATCCTTAATGAAAAAGTATGGAGTCACACATAAAATTTCCACCTCTTATCACCCTCAGACAAATGGACAAGTAGAATTAGCAAATAGGGAAATTAAACAAATTCTAGAAAAACGGTTAACCCAAATCGTAAAGATTGGTCTCTTCGACTAACTGATGCACTCTGACATATCGAACAGCTTTAAAAACATCTTTGGTATGTCTCCATATCGTCTAGTTTATGGAAAACCTTGTCATTTGCCTGTAGAACTTGAGCATAAAGCATTTTGGGCTATTAAAGCATTTAATTCAAACCTGAAAATGCTGGTCATGAACGTAAATTGCAACTAAATGAAATTGAAGAGTTAAGGAATGATTCATATGAAAATACGAAAATTCTTAAAGCCAAAACTAAAGCCTTTCATGATAGTCGAATTTCACGAAAAATATTTGAAGTTGGTCAAAAGGTTTTGCTTTATAATTCTCGTCTTCATTTATTTCCTGGAAAGTTAAAATCCAAATGGAGTGGCCCATTTATTGTGAAACACGTTTACCCATACGAGGCTATTAACATTGAGAATCCTAGGGACGGTGATGTATTTAAAGTAAAGACAGCGTCTGAAACCCTTTTTGGAGTACTCAAAATTTCAAGAAATTTGTTCCTGTCAGACCCAATATACCTTGATTGATGTAGTTTCTTTCATGTTCTGTTTAATATTTCTGTAATTTCCATTATTCTTAGTTTTGTAGTGTTCTGTTCTTTTATTTTATCTCACACCCCGGTAAAGCAGCGGATAACGGTACTCCGTGACTCAAGTCGGTTATTTCAATTTCCTAAAAAACACTTACCCTACAAACTAAGGCATGGAAGAAACTCGCAACCCCCATAAATATTTTCCTGCACTTCCCCGAAATGCTCTGATTAAAATTTACAAAGCCCGCACAGAAAGATGAGAATTCTTATGATTCATGGTATTCCTAATGATATTCGTTGGGTAATCGAAGCAAGGGTTCGTTTGGCAGGTGAGTCACCTGACTCCTTCATTCCTTACATGCCTGTTTAGGGAAAAGCACCTATTCTAAAAAATGAAGAGCTAAACAAATGGGTGTTTGTTATAAGTGTGCACGCTGTATGCAACACTCATTGTCGTTCTTTAGGAATGGTGTCTGATAATCGTGAGGATAAAATACAATTCATTAGGGATGGACTGAGTAAGGAGCCTTTTGATGATATATCATTGACTCTTGAGACGCATCCTAGTGGATATGTTCATCGTGAAATTCTCAGATTACGCACATAATTTCATAAAGAAAGACAACCATACAGTCTCGGGAATCTGACTTTAAAAGACCATGTTTGTCAATTTATAAGAAAATTGGATGGAAGCCTATCCCTGACCCATAGAGGGCGTTCAAGGCCGTTACTGACGTAAAACCAGAGGAAAATGTGAGCCACAATCACAACTACCAGTACATATTATTACATTGATTTTCTTTACTTTAAATTATTATTTTCCTTTACTTTTTACCGACAGTATCTAACATTTTTTGTTCACGATCTATTTTTCTGATAGTTGTCATTTTGCAGATATTAGTGCATTTCTCACTCACCCTTTTCAGGATCTATAAATTCATCTCGTCATTTCCATTTCCTCAACACATCTAGCTAAGAGAGGCAGCACAAATGGAGACAACTTCAAAACGACGATTCACTAATATCTGTGTATTTTGTAGAACTAGCTCCGGAACTAAACCAGAATTTGTTGAGGGAGCACGAGAATTGGGTAGAGTTATGGCAAATAGAAATATGCACTTAGTATATGGCGGTGGCAATCTTGGATTGATGTGGTGTATTTCAAAAGTTGTACATGAAGGTGGAAGTCAAGTTTTGGGAACCATCCCAAAACCTTTAACAGAAAGCCACATCATCGGAAAATCAAATGGAGAAGAATGTATTGTCCCAGGTATGTCTGAAAGACTCACTGAAATGATCAATCATGCTGATGCTTTCATTGTTTTACCAGGTGGGCTCCGAACGTTGGAAGAAATATTCACTGTTGTGTCATGGGCAAACTTGAATATTCACCAAAAACCTATTGGGCTATTTAATGTTAATGGATTTTTCGATTTTCTTTTTGTATTTCTTGAAGATGTTAAAAGAAATGGGTTTATTTCAAAACCGGTAGGAGATATCTTCCTAACTGCACGAACAGCTGATGATTTAATTGACCAACTTTTAGCTTATGAATCAAAATCGACCATATTCTTTCCAAGTTGAACTGGTCTGGTAACGATCGTGGCAAAAACGCAAAGTAAACCTGGACCTTAATCTGTAATCTTTAGTTATGACTGTCAATTTCAAAATTACCAGGTGATATCTTCTAAACTCTTTCTTTCTTTCTTTAAACATTGGGGACATGTCTCGTTTTGGTTGGGGGGATTGAGATAATTTAGGAAATAAATAATTTTCATGTTTATGTCTATTTCATTGATGTTAGTTTTTATTGTGTTGTTATTTTGTGTGTAAAAATATATATCCATATATATACACACACAACTAACAACAAATTTGTTTTCTAAACCAAGTGGAATTGTTGTTCAGAGGTGGCTGTGTAAGGAGTTTTCACTCCTGAGACGCATCTCAATATAATTCGTAACAAGTTATTTATCGTTCCTTTCTTTTTTGAATCATTTAAATTTGTGAATTCTCCATAACATTGATTAAATTTGATCTTTATATGCTCGTCTCGCTGATATTATCAACAATATGGTAACATATGACCATAGGTGGTAAGTGAAAATTTTGTAATATTCAGTTCTCTAATTTGATGGTGGTAACACCTAAAAGCAGTGAAATTTCTTATTTTGCAAAAATGAAAAAGAAAAAAAAAAGAAGTTTGAATAAAGTTCGTTTCGTAGCCTTTCTAACCCGAGCAATTAAGTCTGAATGGGTGTTTTAACACTTAGTACCCTAAGACCAACTGGTCTGGGAATTACTGGCCCAAAGCTCGTTACAAGGTTAAAAAGAAAGCTTAAGGAAATTAGACACTGTTTATCTGAGATCCGAGTAATTAAACCTGTAGGGGTGTCTTAACACCTAGTGCCCTAAAACCAACTGGTTTGGGAGTCAATGGCCCAAAGATCGATATATGGATTGAAGATATATTTTAGACAATGTTTATCAGAGATCCGAGCAATTAAGCCCGTAGGAGTGTCTTAACACCTAGTGCCCTAAAACCAACTGGTTAGGGAGTCACTGGCCCAAACATGGATTGAAGATATGTTTTAGACACTATTTATCTGATATCCGAGAAATTAAGCCTGTAGGGGTGTCTTAACACCTAGTGCCCTAAAACCAACTGATTTGGGAGTCATTGGCCCAAAGTTCGATACATGGATTGAAGATATGTTTATAAATAAACTTTCACTGCCAAAAAAAGTGTGTAAAATCTAATATAATCTTAGGAAAAAAATATTACTCTCTTTTCAATAAATACCTGTGATATTGTCGGCACAATATATTGATTAATACATTGTTTTATGAGTATATTGAAGAATGATAAAAAAAAGTACAGGAGAAGTCATTTATTTGATCATTCAGAAAAAAAAAACAATTATTGACTTAGATAAGAATTTTTCTTACTATGGACTAGTAATAAGCTGGTTGGGGGTGTGATGAATACTAAAAAATGCATATTTATTAGACGATAAGTTAATCATTTTACACTTTTAGTTTCACTAATCCCCTTAAATTGACACATTTATGTAAATATTTTAAAGTTATGCTTTGAGTGCTTTTACTGTGTTATTTTATGTTTTTGTCAGGAAAAATACTGCTCGGAAGCTCGACGGGACAAATCAGACGGGAAAAAAATATTCTGCAAGCACGTCATAAAATCGGCAAGCATGTCGTAAAATATGCAAGCACGTCGTGACAAGTGGAACCTTTACGTCGTGACACGTGTCCCCAACGTGGCTTCACCATTCTCTGACATGTGTCCCCAACGTGGCTTCACCATTATTTGACACATGTCCACAACATGCATTCGCTGGTCTGGGCGGCGAATTTGCCTATAAAAAGAAGCGTCTGACATTAGAAATTTTCATACTTTCTTTATGATTCCGATCTCTGTAATTCTTGGGGAGAGAGTGTCTTGTTTGTTTATTTACTTAAAGCTTTTTGTAATGTCTTTTTCTTTCAATAATATAAGTATGTTTTATTACAAAATGAGTAGCTAATTTCTTTTATGCTGGAGTAAGGGTGAAGATTTTATAATAAGAACATAGATTAAACTCTCTTTTATTATAATAAATAAATTGAAATCTAATGATTAAAACTTGATTTAATTCTAGATTAATTATTTACAATCTTTATACCGCCTTTATGGTCGTTTTATCTTTATATCGCCTTATGGTCGGTTTTATTTTTACACCACCGGGTTTTGGTTTCTAATTAGGTCCCAAGAATCATCAAATCAAGCACAAAACAAGTGAATACAACAACAGAGAATGGCGGAAACATACTCACATCGACCGGATCTTGCGATGCGATGAAGAACACTTCTTGGTGAAGCTCGGCAGTGGCTTCCTTGGCTGGTGGACTACTCGGTTTTGGTCCTTGTTGTTCCTCTAAGATTCGGCCATTGATGACCTCCATTGAAGCTCCAAGCTTCAAGCTCCAAAAAACGATTCCATGCTCATGTGTTCACTGCCCTATCACCTTTGTATTAACCCATTTGTGTGCTAGCACCTTGTTTTTGCCACAAAAACGTCTCACTTGCTTCTCTTTTGTGTTCGGCAGAACCAGAAATGGAGAAGAAGAAACGGCTCAAAGCCGAGTGAGAGAAGAGAGGGAAAACAGAGAAACCGTGTGTAATGTGAGAGAGAGAGAAAAATAAAATGTATTTGGTTTATATATTTTCCAAAACAAATACCAAATACTTTTTACTTTTCAAAAAACAAAAGTCAAAAAGCAAAAAGCTATTAAATGCTTTTCAACTACCACATCAATCACTCAATCAATAAATCAAATTGTCACATCACTCAAAGTGACATGTGATTTGACGCTTGATGTGACTAATGATTTGACGCTTGATTTGACTTGCGTGCCGTACTTGAATTCGAAATGCGAATGCGCTCGTAAACAATCCCGGGCTCGGGTTCGCTAATTCCAAATTAACGAATTTTCTGTTGCGACGCAATTAAACGATTACGCCTAGCAAAATCATTATTCACGTCGCTAACGAATTAATTCTAAATTAATTCGTTCACCCGAATTAAAATATAATTTTAATTCCGCGTCGAAATCCAATTTCGTATAATATATCAATATATTATTTTATATATCGATAATTCCAAATTAATCGTTCTCTCTCTTTAATTAATATTTTATCCCAGATAAAATATCTCCGTAATTAATCCCATAGTAATTTTCTCTCTCATCAAATTAATCCCAGATTAATTAAGTGCGAGTCATACGTCATCGGTGAATCTCAGGAAGCGACCCATGAGATCCCCGGATATGTTGGCAGTAATACGGTCCTCGGACTATCGGAACACGTAGTACCTAGTACTACGTTTGTATCGATTTACAAGAAAATGTTGGCTTCTAGCAAAGTGCCATGCCTACCCAATTCTCCAGAATCATGCTTACAGGAATAAGCGATCTATATCAAGCGTAGTATACCGTAGTATTGTGTATGTCGATCCAGTATCGGATGTCCACGTGCTAGGCTTGGGGCTGGAATTGTGTCTGCCCCGTACGAAGCACATATCATATGTCTGGCAACTAGTATCTATAATCGGATATACATGAACTAGTCATAATATCCCGATAGCTTGAGCATTTAAGAGAACGAGTTCCGTATCTTATGTGACCATCATCTTCATATGACTGGAGTGATACTTCCGTCTTAACATCCCACCCAATACACTGCGATTCTCAATATACCCAGCATTGGCGTACACAGAAACTGTTAAAGTCCTGGACGACCGCAACCAAAGTATATTGATTGTCGCAAGTATTAGCGGTGCAAGTCTCAAGTTAAGACCAAATACACCTACCCTGATTGCAGACTCCCATAGACACATAGTCATACTACCAATGGGATTCCGTTGGGGTCTATCCAGAGCGAAGCTGTTTCCCGTACCATCGGTAAAACACAACCTCCTATTACACTTGCGTGAGTATCCTATACCCAAATATATGAGAACTATTCCGTCGTGCCCTCACAACGCGCACAAGTGTAATACTAGTCTTTTACGTATTTATCGATGTCCAATCTCGATAATACTCTGACTAGGGATATTTAATGATTTATCCTTCGTGGACTGATACTGTCTCATATCATTCTCAGTCCAGGAACAAATCACAGGGACCCCTATCATTTATATATCTTGGTGATCTAATCACAAATGATAAGAGTGCAATCTCCTTTGTCACATATTTAATTTGTACAACAACACCGTGATTTGTACAAATAGTGACGCTATGGGTCATAATTGTCCAACAATCTCCCACTTGGCCTATAGCCAGTCACTCGAGTGTCTGACACCCGAACCATGTACGGTTGGCTCAAACTGCTAGGAAAGGTTTTCATCAGCGGATTTGTATGAATATCATCTGATGCGATTTATTCGATCATCACATCGCCACGATGTATGATCCGAATAAATCAGATGAATATCGAAGTATTTATCTGGATCGTTGATGAGACCATTAATTCTTTAGCATGTGCTGACGCCTAGCTCAGCTGCTAATAGAACTGTATCTAATCTAATTAGATTTGTTATCGACCCAAATGGCTTCTATTGCTGCCTCAGCTGCAGCAATAACCCGCATTTGTTGTTTATTCGGTAACAGTATCTTGCTTGGAAGATTTCCAGCTCACTGTTCCATTATACTATTGTATAGTACCGTTGTTGCGACTTATAGTCGTTATCATAAAAGCCAAGCTTTCACCTGATTATTTTATGGGAATATCATTTCCAAGAAATGATATATCATCATTACTCAGGACATTCACTATCAGTGCACTCCCACTAACCACTCCTTATCTACACAATAATTATTTTCATTTTGAATTAAATCATACACCATTATGATTACATCAAAACGATAATTCCAATAACCTAATGCTTGCTTCAATCCAAACATAGATCGAATAACCTGCAAACCTAGTTTGCTTGTTATGGTTCGACAAAACTGTCAGGATGTGTAAACATCCTCCAAAAGGTTTCCGTTAAGGAAAGCGTTTTTGGCATTCAGCTGCCACATTTCATGAATGAAACATGCAGCATCAGCAAGCATTGTCGAAATGGATTTGCTGTGGCAACAGGTAAAAGGTTTCGTCGTAATCAACACAATGTTGATAACTCTACCTTTTCGCTACAAGCCTAACTTAGTATGATGGTATGTTGCCATCAATGTATGTCTTCCTTGAAGACTTATTTAGTACCAATAAGCACAATGTCTTGCGGTACATCAACTAGTGTCTAAACATAGTTGGTATACATGGAATCCACTTCGGATTTTATGGCACTTTGCCATAATAGGGAGTCGATACCTTGTATCACTTCCTCATACGTAGTCAGTTGATATTCCTCAATAAGATAGACATATTTATGAGGTAAGATCAGAAACCCATACCCCAGGTTGTTTTCTGACTCTCTGACATACGTGGTTCTTGTGTATTCGAAGATTATTGGAATAGTTTCATCCTTGATGAACTATTTGTGTTCCATTAGGACTCGGTGCCAGGAATAGTATTACTCTGATTTTCATCGAGTTTTACTATCCTCCCACTTACCACTGCATATCGGTATTCCTCTTAGGAAAATCGCATGGTGAGCAACAATCTAATTGTTCTCTCGTGAGTTGTATAAGTACAATACTTATGGTATCCCTAGGATAACCTACAATTGGCACTTATCCGATTTGGGTTTTAGTTTGGTGTCAACCAAACATATGCCTAGCATACCCAAATATTCAGGAATGAGAAACCTGGTTTCTTTCCTGTTTATATTTAATACTTTAGCCGATCTGTTTGTCTATTTCGTGTCGAAACTGTGAAAGTTTCCGATTGTGTTTCGAAAGAAACACGTAACCATACGCGATGCCACATCCGAAAGGTCACGAAATATTCATATCCACAATCTAGCCTAGCTAGACATGGGCCCACTTGCTTCACTATGAACTAGGGCTAACAGATCGATGGCACTGACACTTTTACCAAGTAAATAGTGTTTTAGCACTTTGCCCAATAAACTAGATTCGTAGACTTTATTTGAATAGAATCAAATTAGTCCTAGTACCCACTCTTCAAAAGTGTGGATATACGAGTCTTGTTTAATTTGTGTCCCAGACAACAATGCCACATACAAGTTTCATCATGATCAAATCAATTTGAGCTATTTGTTTGTCATGTTATACGTGTGAGATTTATTTATATTCTAAATATAAAATCTGTTGTTCACATCTAATATGTTTATCTCAATATCATCTTTATATAATAAAAAACACTTTAGTGTTATAGAAAATAAAGGTATATCCGCAACGGATTATACACTGATATAGAGATAATGTTTCTAGTCAAACTAATTACATTATAACAGTTTCCTAATTTACGTACATACCCAAAGGGTAGTTCCTAAACTTAGGTATCTACGGTTAAAATAGGGACTGTCGACCCATTTCCAATCCGCAGATTAATCTCAATAGAAGTCAGTATCCTGCTCATAGCAGATTCTGATCATCAGTACATATTTATGCACCACACTAAGTATCTAAAATCCAATTTTAATACTAGTTGTGAACATATATATGACAAACATATTTGAAGTCAGAGCCTTGCTCGTCTTCAGTTCCTTCTTGGGATATGTCCTTTTATCTTCCGAGAAGATTATAATGATATTGCCTTTGCCATTTTCACATTCCATAAGCCTTTGGCCAAGCCTTGGCCTTTTGGAATATCGAAGTAAGATGCGCCTTACGCTACTTGCTTTATTGCAAACTTTGGCTTTGTCTCCTTGAGTATAGCCATTAACTCTCTAAGAGTTTACTATTGCAATAAAAGTACTTCTAAAATCTAAACATAGATTTATGAATATTCTTCAATTTCAATATCATACTTAAGAATCTAATCCTTAGTTCTGATAAAGAAATTAAGGAGTCTATGACAAATATAATGGATTAAGCACTAAAGTTATCATTACATGAATATTCCAAATATCATGTTCCACTTATTTGCTTAACTCCAGGCTTAGTCCTAATATATTATTTTATCAAATAAAATAACTTATTATTTTTCCAAGACCATCCTAAAATTTATTCCCAATTTGAAAATTAAAGTCGTTTAAATACATTTTCACCCCAGGATATGTTTTAAACATTAATCTTTCATTTATATCTTGATTCTAATAGTCCAACTATTTAATCAACGATTTGTGGTACTATATATTATAATGATTATTATAGTCCAACTATACAATCAAATATAATTTAAATTAATTAACCTCAATTATATTGATTACTATAGTCCAACTATAAAATCAACTATAAATTAAAATTAATTAATTCAAATATATTGATTACTATAATCCAATTATATAATCAACTATAATACAGTCCAACTGTTTATTAAAACAACAATTTTAAATATTAGTCAAACTAACATTTAATTTAACGACGAAATAATTTGAATGAGCGCGTATGGCAAGTAATTAAACGAATATTGCAAATTCAATTCTTTCCTCCCACTAATTTTCGGCGAGCCTCTAACCCTCTGTCGAGTACTCGGGAAACTGTGTTTCCTAGTGGGCTAGGATCCCGTTAAATATCACACAATCTTGACTTTGGCCAACAAATTGTATGATAATTAACTAAGTAGATCTCTAAGATTGATTGGATCCAATCCAATTCCTAGATCCGGTAGGGGGACATCCAAGTCCGAAACAAATATCTTATATATGCCAATATATCCAATATATTACCTAACCTTTTTCCTCTGAATCAACTAAGCCTTGGCTTTGGCACAACAAACTTAGTGATCCCAGTTAAGCGCGACCCATTGACCGTGGAAAGCTTCGTAATCAATGTCGATGGACAAGAAGTGGTCTTGACTTTGGCCAACAAACCACAACTTGGACAAGACACCGATATGGAAAAAAGCCTTCGTGATTCAAACACATCCTCGACGGACAAAGGCCTGACTTTGGCCAACAAACCAATGCCGTCTTAGATCTTGAGTAAGAATCACTCAATAGAAGGAAAAATGCTTAATATTTAGCGAGGGTTTTTCGAGTGCAAATTGGCAACCAATTTATTATCTGTTAAGGTTATCATGTCCTTCATCAACACCCTCAAAAATGCATTCTAAACATAATAAAGCGCATATGATAAAATAATAATGATATGCGGATGGATACTTTACATATTGATCCTAGATCAATCTCTCTTTCTCTCTCCGCTAGCACATGTATTTACTTCTACCCGTTACACTACACTTCTAAAGAAACCTCATTTACATTGAGGGGAATAGGTGAGAAGAGAATACATAGAATAAGGAGGTGATAAGGCTGGACATGCAGGTCCAATTAATAAATCAAATTTATTACAATTTCTAAAATTGCCCCACCCATCTAATATCCATCCGATATACATTATTCATGCATCGCAACCATGTATTCACACAAGCATGTTATCAATCAATCTAATCCAATTAATTAATCTGATAATTAGTGATCATCCAATGTTCAAAAAACGATTTGATTTTGCTCGAGTCAAACTCGTTTTTGCGAAAATAAGTACTCAAAGTACGAATTCTCGAATTAAATTAAACTACAAAATTAAATCCAATTCAATTTGTATTTAATACTAATTCACTATTTAATTCCAAATTAAATATTACAATTTATTAACGAACCTTTACGACTTAAATTCCAAATTCAATCGTTACGGGTCTCAAAGCCTTATTAACATCAAATGTTTATTTAATTAAAGTCCTATGGGCTTTTAATTAATTTTTTTAAGGCGTGGACTTTTGGTCAACTCGGGTCAAACCGATAACCAAAATCCAATCCGGGATTTACCCCATAAGCCCAGAAATCAATTTTGGCCCATTGGGCCCAATTAAATAATTAAGGTCCATTAAGTCATAATTGGACTTTATGGATGCGGTTTGGGCCCAATTGGATCCACCAAATTGGCCTAAACCTAACTTGGTACAACCAAGCCCAAAAGCCCAATTACAACCTATAAGGCCCAAATCCAATTTCAAGCCCAATTAATTAACTTATAAAATTCCAAATTTCACAATTAATTAACCTAAGTGTAATACACAATTAATTACCCAATTAACATTTTTAAAACATCAATTAGCATAATTAATCATGCACTTTAACATCAAATAGTGTCCAACACAATTCAATCAAAATCAAACCCAATACATGCTTCAAGTGTCTCGGCAATTAGGATTTTTTACAATCCGATTCGGTTTCAATCCAATTGAATCCACAATCATCATTTCCCAAATCAATTCAACTCATCCAATGAATCAAAAAATAAAAATCACCATGAATTTTTATATCACTAAATTCGGCCAAGCCTTTAAATTGGGGAAATTTTGTCCAATTCAAAATTCAATCCAATTAAACCTCAAATCAACATTACCCCCAATTGTTTTAAGTCATTCAATGATCAAAAACAAAATTACCAAGACAACTAGGGTTCCTCCATTTTCGGCCAAGCCAAAGAAATTGGGGAAAATTGTTCCAAACCAATTTTCTTGAAATGATCATGCACAACTTCAATTCAACCTCATTCAAGCATACTCAATCAACAATTCAACCAAATCATGCTCAAATTGATTTTGCCCAATTTTAAACCCTAAAATTTCATGCTTGATATAAGCTCAAGATATACATTGTTTTCTAATTAGGTCCCAAGAATCATCAAATCAAGCACAAAACAAGTGAATACAACAAATGAGAATGGCCGGAAACATACTCACATCGACCGGATCTTGCGATGCGATGAAGAACACTTCTTGGTGAAGCTCGGCAGTGGCTTCCTTGGCTGGTGGACTGCTCGGTTTTGGTCCTTGTTGTTCCTCCAAGATTCGGCCATTGATGACCTCCATTGAAGCTCCAAGCTTCAAGCTCCAAAAAACGATTCCATGCTCATGTGTTCACTGCCCTATCACCTTTGTAATAACCCATTTGTGTGCTAGCACCTTGTTTTTGCCACAAAAACGTCTCACTTGCTTCTCTTTTGTGTTCGCCAGAACCAGAAATGAGAGAAGAAGAAACGGCTCAAAGCCCAAGAGAGAGAGAGAGAGAGAGAGAAGAGAGAAACCGTGTGTAATGTGAGAGAGAGAGAAAAATAAAATGTATTTGGTTTATATATTTTCCAAAACAAATACCAAATACTTTTTACTTTCAAAAAACAAAAGTCAAAAAGCAAAAAGCTATTAAATGCTTTTCAACTACCACATCAATCACTCAATCAATCAATCAAATTGTCACATCACTCAAAGTGACATGTGATATGACGCTTGATGTGACTAATGATTTGACGCTTGATTTGACTTGCATGCCGTACTCGAATTCAAAATGTGAATGCGCTCGCAAACAATCCCGGGCTCGGGTTCGCTAATTCCAAATTAATGAATTTTCCGTTGCGACGCAATTAAACGATTACGCCTAGCGAAATCACTATTCACGTCGCTAACCAATTAATTCTAAATTAATTCGTTCGCCCGAATTAAAATCTAATTTTAATTCTGCGTCGAAATCTAATTTCGTATAATATATCAAATATATTATTTTATCGAATAATTCCAAATTAATCGTTCTCTCTCTTTAATTAATATTTTATCCCAGATAAAATATCTCCGTAATTAATCCCAGATTAATTTTCTCTCTCATCAAATTAATCCCAGATTAATTAAAGTGCGAGTCATACATCATCGGTGAATCTTCGGGAAGCGACCCATGAGATCCTCGGATATGTTGGCAGTAAATACGGTCAACAGACTATCCGAACACGTAAGTACGTAGTACTGCGTTTGTACCGATTTACAAGACAATGTTGGCTTCTAGCAAAGCGCAATGCCTACCCAATTCTCCAGAAACATGCTTACAGGAATAAGCGATCTATATCAAGCGTAGTATACCGTAGTATTGTGTATGTCGATCCAGTATCAGATGTCCACGTGCTTGGCCTGGGGCTGGAATTGTGTCTGCCCCGTACGAAGCACATATCAGATGTCTGGCAACTAGTCTCTATAATCAGATATACATGACCTAGTCATAATATCCCGATAGCTCGAGCATTTAAGAGAACGAGTTCTGTATCTTATGTGACCATCATCTCCATATGACTGGAGTGATACTTCCGTCTTAACATCCCACCCAATACACTACGATTCTCAATATACCCAGCATTGGCGTACACAGAACCTGTTAAAGTCCTGGACGACCGCAACCAAAGTATATTGATTGTCGCAAGTATTAGCGGTGCAAGTCTCAGGTTAAGACCAAATACACTTACCCTGATTGCAGACTCCCATAGACACATAGTCATACTACCAATGGGATTCCGCGGGGGTCTATCCAGAGCGAAGCTGTTTCCTGTACCATCGGTAAAACACAACCTTCTATTACACTTGCTTGAGTATCCTATACCCAAATATATGAGAACTATGTCGTTGTGCCCTCACAACGCGCACAAGTGTAATACTAGTCTTTTACGTATTTATCGATGTCCAATCTCGATAATACTCTGACTAGGGATATTTAATGATTTATCCTTCATGGACTGATACTGTCTCATATCATTCTCAGTCCAGGAACAAATCACAGGGACCTCCTATCATTTATATATCTTGGTGATCTAATCACAAATGATAAGAGTGCAATCTCCTATGTCACATAGTTAATTTGTACAACAACACCGTGATATGTACAAATAGTGACGCTGTGGGTCATAATTGTCCAACACACATTTATGGTAGGTTTTATCTTTATACCGCTTTTATGGTCGGTTTTATCTCATTTTTGGCATAATTATGTACCTTGGTAGGACTTGTTATAGACAAACGGTATCACCGCCTTTATGGCTGGTTCTTTTTATTGGATAATTAATTCGTGTAATAAATTAAGTGTGTATAAAAAGGCAATTTATAAATTATTATAAAGCGAGATTTATAAATGTTTAAAAGACTAAAAGTGGATCCCCTAACTCCAGTATTTCTTTCTATTACTGTATTCCAACCTAAAATCCTCCAACTACTTCAACAAAGCAAACTTTTCATTCTCGTACTGTTAAATATTCTATTTTGCTAAATCCCTTCTCTGTGAATCGACCCAGGACTCACCGGGTTATTTTATTACTTCAACACTCTTATACTTGGGAGTAAAAGACCAATTTTCGAGCGTGTCAATGTACTTACTTTATCAGACTATTATTATGTACCTAGTTTGACTAGAAACAATATATATGTATCTTGTTTAACCCATTTTGGGTATACCTTTGTATTCAGGAACACATGGTGTTTTGTTTATAAAAATGATTTTGAGATATGCACTGCTGATGTAAATAATGGTCTTTATATTTTGAATATAAATGAATCTCAACATATAACATGGACAAATAAAAGGCTCAAAATGAGTAAAACAGATGAAACTTATATGTGGCATTGTCGTCTGGGACACATAAACAAGACTCGTTTATCCACACTTTCGAAGAGTGGATACTTGGATGGATTTGATCCTAATTCTATGACGTATGTGAATCTTGTTTATTAGGCAAGATGCCTAAAACGCCTTTTAGCGGTAAAGGTGTCTGTGCCACCAAATTGTTAGCCCTCCTTTATTGTGACGTATGTGGGCCCATGTTTAGCCAGGCTAGTGGTGGATATGACTACTTCGTAACCTTACGGATGATGCATCACGTTATGGTTATTGTACATTATGAGACACAAATCGGAAACTTTTGAGAAATTCAAAGAGTTTCGACACGAAATAGAAAAAAGACTGGAAAAAGTATTAAAACATTGCGTTCGGACCACGCTGGTGGAGAATACTTAAGCAATGAGTTTCTCGATTACTTGAAAGAAACGGTGTGTCCGAGGACGGAGAAACCGAACTTTGTTGGACATGGTAAGGTTTATGATGAGTCGCACTGAGCTACCTATTTCCTTAGGGGAATATGCATTAAATAGTGCAATACTTATTTTGAATAAGGTTCTGTCAAAGTCTGTTGGACAGACTCCATATGAAATATATGGATAGGAAAGCAACCGGGTTTCACATGTTGGACAATTATGACCCATGGCGTCACTATTTGTAAAAGACATTGTGGTTTTTGTACAAATTAACTTTGTGACAAAGGAAATTGCTATTTTATCATTTTGTAATCTGATTACTTGAATATATAAATGATAAAAGTCCTTATGATTAGTTCCGGATTATAAGATATGAGACAATATCAATCCACAAAGATTTAATCATTAAATATCCCTAGTCGTAGTATTATCAAAACTGGACATTGATAATGCGGAATAGACTAGTATTGCACTTGTGCGTGTTATGGAAGCGTAACAACATAGTTCTCATATATTTAAGTATTAGATACTTATGCAAGTGTGATAGGAGGTTGTGTTTGCCGATGGTACGGAAACAGCTTCGCTCTGGATAGACCCCTCGGAATCTCATTGGTTGTATGACTATGTGTCTATGGGAATCTGATTCAGGGTAGGTGTATTTCGTCTTAACCTGAGACTTGCATCGCTAGTACTTGCGATAATCAATACGCTTTGGTTTTGGTCGTCCGGGACTTTAACAGATTATGTGTACGCCTCTTCTGGGTTTATTGAGAATCGTAGTGTATTGGGTGTGATGTCAAGACGGAAGTATCACTTCAGTCATATGGAGATGATGATCATGCAGGGATACAGAACTGGTTCTATATTATGTTGCAACTATCGGGATAATATGACAAGGTCATGATTATCCGATTATAGAGACTAGTTGTTTGTGATCCGATATATGCTTCGTACGGGGCAGACACTATTCCAGCCCCAGGCCTTGCATGTGACATCTGATACTGGATCGCAATACGCAATACTACGTATACTATGCATGTTATAGATTATATATTTCTTAAAGAATATTTCTGGAGAATTGGGTAGGCACGACGCTTTGCTAGAGGCCAACCATGTCTCGTAAATCGGTAAGAACGTGGTACGAGGTACGCACATGTTCGGATAGTCCGACGATCGGATTTACTGCCAACATATCCATGGATCTCATGGGTTGCTTCCCGAAGATTCATCGATGATGTATGACTCGAACATAATTAATCTGGGATTAATTATAAGAGAGAGAAAATTAATCTAGGATTAATTACGGAAAGATTTTATCTGGAATAAAATTCTATTTGAAGAGAGAGAATGATTAATTCGGAATTAATCGATAAAATAATATATTCGATAAATTAAATGAAATTAGATTTCATAACGGAATTAAAATTGGATTTTAATTCGGGCGAACGAATTAATTTAGAATTAATTCGCGAGCGACTTTAATAGTAATTTTGCTAGGCATAATTATTTAATTAAATTTGATTTAATTACGTCGCAACAGAAAATTTGTTAATTCGGAATTAACGAACCCGAGCCCGGGATGTGTTTGCGGGCCCACTCCGATTTTGAATCAAATGGGGCCCACATCAATCATATCATTAGTCACCTTTTTGTGATGGAAGTCACATCAACTTTGAGTGATGTGAGTTAACTCACTTTTGGTGATGGAGGTGGTTGAGAGCATTAAATGAATTTTTGGCTCTCAACACTTTTGTTTTGGTTTTGAATAAACCATATACAATTTTTGGTATTTGACTTTGCATTGTTTTAGAAACAAACACCAAACAAAACAAAAAAACTCTCCCTCTCAAACTCTCTCAATGCCGTGAACCCCCTAAGGCAAAAGGAAGATTTTTGTTGCAATTTTCTTCCAAAGCTAGCACTTAAAGTTCATTCTAAGGTGATAGGGAAACCTTCCCATTGAGTTTGGAATCTCAAATCACTCAAGCTTGGAGCTCAACATCATTCAAAGAAAGCTTGGAGCATTTCAAAGAACAAAGTTTTGTAATCAACACATCCAACCGAGCATTGTGAGTATATTTCCGCTATACTTCCTTCCGTATTCACATATTTTTCATGCTTATTAGATCTTGGTTTTTTCCTTAGAGACCAACAATGGTATCAGAGCCTATTTAAGCATGAAATGAATTTAGGGTTTATAATCTTGATTTGTGTATTTTTTATTTGAGCATGATTTAATCAAGTTGTTTGTTTGAGTATGCTTATATATTGATAACTTAGAGTTATGTATGATCAATTTTATGAAAAACCGAATGGACATGAACCCTAATGTCATGGTGATTTTGATTTTTGGACCATTGGATGAGTTTAAAATGATTGGATAAATTGATTTGTGATTTAATTGGATTGAAATCAAAATTAATGAAGAAAAATCCATATTGCCGTGAGCCTAATGAGATGTTGGGATTGATTTTGCTTCAATAATGTTGGACTTGCATTGAAAATAATAAAGCATGATTAATTATGTAAATTGGTATTTTGGAAATGTTAATTTGAATAATTAATTATGGCTATACACTTTAATTAAATAAATTGTGGTATTTGGAATATTAGAATTTAATTAATTAGGCTTAATTTGGAATTGGGTTAAAATTGTTGTATTTGGGCCTAATGGGCTTAGTTGGGCCAAGTTGGTTTAGGATAATTGGATTGGATCCAAATTGGGCCTAAACCATTCCATTAAGTCCAAATATAATAAATGGACCTTTTAAAATTTAATTGGGCCTAATGGGCCAAAATTAATTTTGTGGCAAAGGGTGATTCCTTATTGGGTTTTGGTTGCCAAAGTCCATGCCTTAAGAAATTAATTGAAAGCCCATTGGACTTTAATTAAATGACATTGGATGTTAATTGTGCTTTGAGACCCATTAAGATTAGATTTAGAATTAAGTCGTAAAGGCACATTAAAAGTGTAATTATTTAATTTAGAATTAAATAAAGAATTATTATTGAATACAAATTAATTGGATTTAAAATTGTAGTTCGATATAATTCAAGAATTCATACTTTGAGTACTTATTCTCAAACGAGTTGGACTCGCGCAAATCAAATCGTTGTTTGAACATTGGATGATCACTTTATTCAAAGATTAATTAATTGGATTAGATTGATTGAATAACATGCTTTGTGTGAATACATGGATATGTTGTATGAATAATGTATATCGGATGGATATTAGATGGGTGAGGGCAATTTTGGAAATTGTTGTAATAAATTTAGAATTTATTAAATTGGACCTGCGTGTCCAGCCTTTATCTCTCGATTCTTTGTAATTCTCTTCTCACCAATTCCCCTCAATGTAATGAGGTTTCTTTATTGTATTATGTATTTGGGTAGAAGTTAGAATAGTGCTAGCCGGGAAGAGGAAATAGAGTGATTTGTTCTAGGAAAAATTTGTGAGATATCCATCCGCATATCATTATTAATTTATTTATCGCGCCTTATTTTGCTTTTAGAATGCATGTTTAAGGGTGTATGATGAGACCTAATCAAAGATAATTAATTGGTTGCCAATTACGCTAAAAACCCTCAATAAATATTAAGCGTTTTCCTTCCATTGAGTGATTCATTCTCAAGATCCAAGATTGGCATTGGTTTGTTGGCCAAAGTCAAGACCTTTGTCCATCGCGGATGTGTTTGAATCATGAAGGCTTTGTTCCATATCGTATATCTTGCCCAAGTTGTGATTTGTTGGCCAAAGTCAAGATCACTTCTTGTTCATTGACATCGATTACGAAGCTTTCCAAAGTCAATGGGTCCCGCTTAACTGGAATCATTAAGCTTGTTGAGCCAAAGCCAAGGCTTAGTTGATTCAGAGGAAAAAGGTTAGGAAAATATATTAGATATATTGGCATATATATTGTATATATGTTTCGGACTTGGAGGTCCACCTACCGCATCTAGGAATTGGATGAGATCCAATTGATCTTAGAGATGTACCTAGTTAAATATCATACAGCTTGTTGGCCAAAGTCAAGGTTGTGTGTTATTTAACGTGATCCTAGCCCACTAGGATACTAGGTTTCCCGAGTACTCAATAGAGGGTTAGAGGCTCGCCGAAAAATAGTGGGATGCCAGTATTGAATTTGAAATTTCATTCAAATACTTGGCATTACGCGCTTTCAAATTATTTCGTCAATTATATATTTATTAGTTGGATTAATATTTTATTATTTTTCTTGTAACAGTTGGACTGTACCAAAATATCGTTAATTGAATAGTTTGACTATTGCAATTAAGATGACTGGAAAGATCGGAGTTAGAGACATTATCATGGGCGAAAATGTCTTTAATGGCGCGAACTTTCCTGATTGGGATATGAACCTCAGGATTATCTTGGGGCTGAGAGGATGCTCTATACGATAGAGAGACCTCTCGGGCCTAAGCCCGGAAATGAGCAACAGCTTGAGCTTGAGCTTTGGAAGACTTATAGCGATGACAACTCAACTGCTCAATCTGTCATGCTCACTGCGATGACCTCTCAATTTCGTCGCCAAAACAATGGATTGAATCCCTATACTATGATGGCAAAATTGAAGGACCGTCATCGATCTAACCTTAGATCGCAAAGGTATGAATTGTAGAAAAAGCTCTTTCGCTCTCGAATGTTAGAGGGTATATCTGTTGAGCACCATATGTCACAGATGATTGCTGACATTGAACAGCTGGGTCAGCTAGGCATAACCTTTGAGGCTGAGACTTCTATAGATTTGATCTTGCAGTCTCTTCCTAACAGTTGTAGCGGGTTCATCATGAACTACAATATATGAACCAAGACCATACTCTTGGAGAGCTGATGACAATGTTGCGTGAATCAGAAAATGAGATAATGAAGGGCAAAAAGCGTGAGGCGCACTTCGCTTCAACATCTCAGTCTCCCAAGGCTTGGTCGAAGGCAACTGGAGGTGTAAAAAAGAAGAGAAGAAGAAGAAGAGGGCAATGCCAAATCGTCAAAGTCTTCTGGGAAGGCTAAGGAACAAATCCCAAGATGTATGCCTGCAGTGTGGCAAACGGGGTCACTGGAAGCGTGACTGCCGTGAGTACAAGGCACACATGAAGGAAATCAAAGCGGGCAAGGCACCAGCTTCATGTATGTTTGTTATAGAAATAAACATGTCTAGTTCTAGTTTTAAAAATTGGATTTTTGATTCTGGTTGTGGTACTCATATATGTACTGATGTGCAGGATCTATGGATTAGCAGGAGACTGGCCTCGGGAGAGATAGACCTCCGCGTTGGAAATGGGACTCGAGTCACCGTTTTGGCCGTTGGGACTTATATTTTGGAACTGCCGAACGGCGCCATGTACTTAATCTTTAGACTGTTATTATGTACCTAGTTTGACTAGGAATATTATATCTGTATCTTATTGCCCAATGTGGCTATACTTTTGTTTTTAGAAAACTGAGTGTTTTATGTATAAAAATGATATGGAGATATGCAGTGCTGATGTGAATAATGGTCTTTATATTTTGAATATAAATCAATCTCAAACATATAATGTAACAAACAAAAGGCTTAAATTAAGTAACAAAGATGAAACTATATGTGGCATTGTCGCCTGGAACACATTAACAAGACTCGCATATCCACACTTTCGAAGAGTGGGTACTTGGACGGATTTGATCCAAATTCATATGACGTCTGCGAATCTTGTTATTAGGCAAAATGCCTAAAACACCTTTTAGCGGTAAAGGTGCACGTGCCACCGAACTGTTAGCCCTCGTTCATAGTGACATTGTGGGCCCATTTCTAGCCAGGCTAGAGGTGGATATGAATACTTCGTAACCTTTACGGATGATGCATCGCGCATTAGGTTATGTGGTCTTATGAGACACAAGTCGGAAACTTTGAGAAATTCAAAGAGTTTCGACACGAAGTAGAAAAATAGACCGGCAAAAGTATTAAAACATTACGGTCGGACCGTGGTGGAGAATACTTGAGCAATGAGTTTCTTGATTACTTGAAAGAATATGGTATTCTTTCATAGTGGACTCCTCCCGGAACACCGCAATTAAACGGTGTGTCCGAACGAAGAAACCAACTTTGTTAGACATGGTAAGGTCGATGATGAGTCGCACATAGCTACCTATTTCCTTCTGGGGATATGCATTGAACATTGCAATACTTATTTTGAATAAGGTTCCATCAAAGTATGTTCAACAGACTCCGTATGAGATATGGATAGGAAAGAAACTGGGTTTCTCATTCCTGAAGATTTGGGGATGCTGGGCATACGTTAAACGTTTGGATGGTACCAAACTTGAACCCAAATCGGATAAGTGTTTATTTGTAGGATATCCTAGGGAAACCAAAAGATATTACTTCTACAACCCAAAAGAGAACAAAGTATTTGTTGCTCTACATGCGGTTTTCCTTGAGAAGGAATTCCTAAATGCAGTGGTTAGTTGGAGGAAAATAGAACTCGATGAAAATAAGAGTGATACTGTTCCACTGGCAATCCTTAAAAATCCTTACGGAATATGACAGTTCATCACAGATGAGAGTGTACCACAATCTTCGAATACACAAGAACGCGTAGATCAGAGAGAGTCAGAAAACAACCTGAGAGGTATGTGTTTCTGATCTCACCTCATGTGGATATTAATCTTATTGAGGAAGATGAACTGACCACGTATGAGGAAACGATACAAGATATCAACTTTGCTTTATAGCGAGCTGCCATGAAGTCCGAAATGGATTCCATGTATACCAACCAAGTATGGACACTGGTTGATGCACCATAAGGCGTAAAGCCTATTGGTTGCAAATGGGTCTTCAAGAGGAAGACCAACATGGATGGCAATATACAAACGTACAAAGATAGGCTTGTAGCGAAAGGATATCGTCAACGACGAAAATTTTCACCTGTTGCCATGATTAAATCCATTCAGATAATGCTTGCTATTGCTGCATATTTCGACTACGAGATATGGCAGATGGACGTCAAAACCGCTTTCCTTAACGGAAACCTTTTGGAGGATGTTTATATGCAACAGCCTGACAGTTTTGTCGTACCAAAACATGCGAACAAGGTTTGCAAGTTAAATCGATCAATTTATGGATTGAAGCAAGCATCGCGTTCTTGGAACCAACATTTTGATGAGATCATAAAAGAATATGATTTCGTTTAAAACGAGGACGATCCTTGTGTATATAAAAGGTTAGTGGGAGCGCACTGACATTTATTGTCCTTTAAGTTGATGATGTATTGCTTATTGGAAATGACATTCCCATGCTACAATCGATGAAAGCTTAGCTTTCATTAAAATTCTCCATGAAAGATCTGGGAGAAGCAGCCTTTATTCTAGGAATAAAGATCTACCGGGATAGATCTAGAAAGCTGATTGGACTCTCCCAGAGTACGTACATTGACAAAGTGTTGAAGAGATTCAACATGGAACAGTCTAAGAGGGGACTGTTGCCAGTGTCACATGGCGTCACTCTATCTAAGGACATGTGTCCTAAAACTCAAGATAAGAGAGACAACATGAGTCGGATCCCGTTCGCTTCGGTAGTCGGATCGATCATGTATGCCATGATATGTACGCGACCTGATGTCTCCAATGCTTTAAGCATGTGTAGTCCCTATCAGGCTGATCCAGGTAATGGTCACTGGATGGCGGTTAATAATATCCTTAAGTATCTTAGACGAACTAAGGATGATTTCTTAATCTATGGAGATGGAGAACTTGAGGTTGTTGGAATATGCTAAGCATCCCAAGATCATATCAAGCAATGAAAATCATGTGCGAATACATCGAAGAAGTTGCAGAATACTTACATCGAGCGGTTGAGCGATGCGACGGAGAACAAAAAATCTTTTAAGCCCTTTGAAGCTCCTTAAAGGTCTCGAAAGTGGGCTTTCATGTTGTCCTCAAATTCGGCCATGGAAGGGTGCATCAAGCTCTAAGCTTTGTGTAGATCCATTGCTCACGTGTACGGTTTCCCTATCACCTTCGCAAGACCCCGAATGTGTGCTAGCACTCTTGATTTTTGCCACAAAAATCATCACATGCTTCTCTTTGGCTCACGGCAGTGAGCTGTGAAGGAAGAGAAAAAATCCAGCCCATTGGGCGTGAATGGGAGAGAAGAAGAAGAGAGAGAGAGTGTTGTGAGTTTTTGGAAGCATTGTGTATATAATACACATTTTTGATTTTCCAAAAATCAATTAATTCATTTCCAAAATTGCTTTCAAAAGTCAAACCATTAAAGCCTTCAACCACCACATCAATTATTCATATCACTCAATCAATCAAGTGACAAGTTGTCACATCACTCAAAGTGACTAATGATTTGACGCTTGATGCGACTAGTGATTTGACGCTTGATGTGACTTGCGTGCCGCACTCGAATTTGAAATGCGAATGCGCTCGCAAACTTTCCCGGGCTCGGGTTCGCTAATTCCAAATTAACAAATTTTCTGTTGCGACGTAATTAAATAATTATGCCTAGCAAAATCACTATTCACGTCTCTAACGAATTAATTCTAAATTAACTCGTTCGCCCGAATTAAAATCTAATTTCAATTTCGCGTCGAAATCCAATTTCGTATAATATATCGAATATATTATTTTATCGATTAATTCCAAATTAATCATTATCTCTCTTTAATTAATATTTTATCCCAGATAAAATATCTCTGTAATTAATCTCAGATTAATTTTCTCTATCATCTAATTAATCCCAAATTAATAAAGTGCGAGTCATACGTCATCGGTGAATCCTCGGGAAGCGACCATGAGATCCCCGGATATGTTGGCAGTAAATCCGGTCGTCGGATTATCCGAACACGTAAGTACCTAGTACTACGTTTGTACCGATTTACAAGACAAGGTTGGCTTCTAGCAAAGCGACATGCCTACCCAATTCTCCAGAAACATGCTTACAGGAATAAGCGATCTATATTAGGCGTAGTATACGTAGTATTGCGTATCTCGATCCAGTATCGGATGTCACGTGCAAGGCCTGGGGCTGAAAATGTGTCTGCCACGTACGAAGCACATATCGGATCTATGGTAACTAGTCTCTATAATCGGATAAACATGACCTAGTCATTTTATCCCGATGACTGCAGTACATAAGAGAACCAGTTCTGTATCCTACGTGACCATCATCTCCACTATGACTGGAGTGATACTTCCGTCTCGACATCACACCCACACACTACGATTCTCAATATACCCAGCAGAGGCGTACACAGAACCTGTTAAAGCCCTGGACGACCTAAAACCAAAGTATATTGATTGTCTCAGTATTAGCAGTGCAAGTCTCAGGTAAGACCAAATACACCTACCCTGATTTCGGACTTCCATAGACACATAGTCATACTACCAATGGAATTCCGAGGGGTCTATCCAGAGCGAAGCTGTTTTCCGTACCATCGGTAAAACACAACCTCCTACTACACTTGCATGAGTATCCTATACCCAAATATTGAGAACTATGCCGTTATGCCCTCACACGCGCACAAGTGTAATACTAGTCTTTTACGCATTATCGATGTTCAATCTCGATAATACTCTGACTATGGATATTTAATGATTAAACCTTCGTGGATGATACTGTCTCATATCATCTCAATCCAGGAACTAATCATAAGGACCTTTCATCATTTATACATCTTGGTGATCTAATCACAAACGATAAAAGAGCAATCTCATTTGTCACATAGTTAATTTGTACAACAACACCATGATCTGTACAAATAGTGACGATGTGGGTCATAACTGTCCAATTAGTGTGTATTTGGATTAAAAAATTGATTTTATTAAATACACATTAATTATTTGTCAAAAAAAATATTTGACAATGTTCCAAATATATATATTATGGAATATTTAAAGTAAATTTGATACATGCATTTAGATATTTGTATTAAGTAATTATCTAGTTATTTAATTGTTAAATAATTAGAATAATTAAATATATTTATCTTTATCATTATTAAGTCTATATTTGGCTTAATGTTATTGGTGCACATGTATATTTACTTTAAGGAATTATAGTTCAAATTGAATTTGGCTTATTTTAATTTGGATTAAAAAATTACAAAATTTAATTTACCATTTGTCCTTTTGTATTCGGCCAACCCTAAATATTTAAGGTTTTCATTTTTCATTTGCTTGAATTAAGGTGTTAAGCTTCCAAAAATATTACAAAAGAGAGTTGAGAGAAAAAAATATGAAGAAAAGAAGAAGATTTGAAGAAAACTTAAACTTTTGTAAGTTTTTTCAATTCCTTTTCAACTAGTAAAATATTTCTAGGATTCTAAGCTTTAACATGTGATGTTTGGTTGTTTCTCTACTCTTTTAGTTTTGTAATATGATGGTTGGAAGCATGAATGAAAGATGTTAGCATGTATGTTTACAAAGAATGCTTATAAAGTGTTATTAAGCTTTCTTTTGGTCATTAGATGACTTGGTTGCTATTATAGAGTTATTAGGCCACTCAATGATGACCTAGATTGTTTCTTGAGTTGTTTCATGGTGGTGAAACTTGTTTGGTTGTGTATAGATTAGATTGAAGTGTTGGATTGTATTAATTTTTGTTATTTTTGGTTAATTTGATTAATTGAAAAATTTAGGTTTCTAACCTAAACCAAAATTGGGGCTTTATATATATATGTATATATATATATATATATATATATATATATATATATATAATATATATATATATATATTTTGTTTTGACAAGATTGGACTAAAATGATCAAAGTTGAAACCTTATGGGCCTCACGACAATATGAAGAAAATATAGTATTGTCGGTTTCTAATGTATTTTGATGTGTATGACATGTTTAAATCATTTTTGTAGTGATTTTGAATCACCTAATTGTGTATTTGACAAATTAGGACTAAAATGATCAAAATGTAAAATATAGGGGTTTCACAGCAATATTGAAAAATTGAGAATTTTTTTTGTTAAGAAAAATTGTTTTATTGAGTATTGAATGATTAAAATAAATTAGTTTATTTTAATTACCCAAGAAAAATAAAAGAAATCGAAAAATTTGATTTTCCCGCATTCCGTTGTGTTACCCGTATATACTGCCCAAAAACCCAAGAAAGAGCTGGTATTATTTGTCCCAATATGTGGGGAGTAAGCTTCTAATCACCAATCTTCTAGTCACCAACAAGTTCTTCAAGGAAAATGGTTATGGCAGAAGGGGCATGAGGCTGAACCCAGAGAGAACATCTCAGGTGAAGGGATTATTGTTCCCACTGTCTTCCGAACCAGAGGTAACAACCAATCCTCCTTTCTTCTTCTAATTTACTTCCTTAAGTTCTTACTAACCCAAATTCACCCTTTGCAGCCTGCTGGGGGGACTCCTCAAAAGTGTGTCATGAAGTCAGGGTTAGGGTGAGGGTCGTATCCCAATTCACCGGCCACTATAAAGATCTCCCCAACCCTTCTAACTTCGACGACGCGGGACTGATCTCGAACACTCCACCACCTTCTTCCAGGAAAACTGGCAGATACTAAACCACTGATCTATTTTGTTACTTTTGATTTGCTGTTTATCACTGTTTTTCATGCTGACTTCTTTATTGCTTTTCGACATGTTCATTTATCTCCTTTAATCATCTACACTTGTATTTTTGCAGATATGTCTGGAAAAAAGACAAACTCCTCTGCAAAGTCACAAGGGACGCACTTCGTTCCTCCCAGGGTTGGTCAAGCAGCGCCCGCTTCCGAGTTACCACTCTGATTCCCTCATCTACCAAACAGAAGGTACTCATGTACACCCCTACCCAGCCAGTCATAAACAACAGTGCCCCAACCTTCAAAAAGACACTTTTCACCAGCTTGGGGTGAGGCTCATGAAAAAAGTGCCAAGTGGGCCCCTTGGAAAAAGGCCAATGCTAGGAAAGGTAAGGCCCCGGCTACTTCTGCTTTAGAAAAAAATATGACCCAACCTTGGGGTGGAGGACTTCTCAGAGAAAGTGAGGGGAAGTAAAGCTTATCTTTTACCGACCATCAACTATGGTCGAACCCGTAAATATTAACCAAGCCGTGACCAATGAAAGCCTTTCCTCTGAATACATTTTTGGCAAGGTGGGCCTCTTTCACGCGAAGGTAATGTTGGGGTGGTTGTAGGACCCCTAGGGTCGGATCGGTATCCCGCGCAGCGAAATTGGGTCTAACCCGTGGTAATTGAGCATCGGTGTATTTTTAATTGATTTAATGGAATAGTATATTCTATTACAAGTGTATAGGGAAAATCGGGGACGATATGGAGTCTGGAGAAAAATAGAGTGAGCGTGCGTCGCCCTAGCAAATCGCGCGCATACAAAATTGCATGCTTGTGCAGCATGCACGTTGTTTGTGCATATTGTGTTGTAACGCAGCATGCACTAGTTGCTAATATAAATATTTTAAACGTTTAGCGCTAAATGTAATAAATTTAAATATAATTTTATAAGGTGAGAGTTTTTTTTTTAATTATTAAAACTTTTAGCGAAGAATTAGTTTTTTCATCGCAAGAAGGCATAAAAAATATATCATTTAGCATCAAACAATTTAATTCGACGCCAAATCATTGAGTTTTAG
The DNA here is from genome assembly GCA_019454045.1 of Zanthoxylum bungeanum. Taxonomy (NCBI): domain Eukaryota; kingdom Viridiplantae; phylum Streptophyta; class Magnoliopsida; order Sapindales; family Rutaceae; genus Zanthoxylum; species Zanthoxylum bungeanum. The sequence continues at coordinate 27,457 of SKCR01034817.1, read as the reverse complement.
CGCCGAATTTGAATTTCGACGCTAAGGAGCAAATTTAAATTTTTGAATTTTCCGCCTTCTTATATTTGAATTTATCGCATTCCAAAATTATATTTAAATTTTTGACATTTTGTGACGAATTTTCGACGCTAAAAGTCAAAAATTTCATCGCTGAATATCAAAATTTTGGCTGAAATAATTCCCGTTATTTAATGACCTTTAGCGACGAAATAGGCTTTCGTCACTAAAGGTTATTTTTTCCTATAAATATTAATTTACTCTTTCATTTCTCATATTCTCACTTTCTTTCTCTTCTACTATTCTTTCCTCTCTTATTCTTTTTTCTTAAGGGTTTTGTTTCATTTTTTATATTTTATGTTAAAAAAAATTTTTATTTTATTTGTAGGAAATATATGAAGATGAAGAAATGGTGGAAATGAAGATGGTGAAGTAAATGAAAACAAATGAAAGTGAAGAGGAATAAAACATAGAAAATATTTAGAAAATCGTAGTTTATCATTTTGTTTATTATTTTATGTTTTTTGTTGTGATAAATTTTATAATTTTATTTTTATATCAATAAAGATATCATTATTATAGTTTTTTAAAATAAATTTGTAATGATGTTCTATGTTTTCTACAAATTTAATTACTTTTGTAATGAAATTTAGTTTGAAATAATTTGTAATGTCAATTTTGTTATAATTAGTTTTTAAAATCAATTATAACGATTTTTTTTATTATTTTCATCTTTAGCGTCAAAATATTTTTGTCGCTAAAGGTCTTTTGCATCAAAGTAAAATTTTTGACGTGAAAGCTTGGTCGAGGAAGGTATTTAGCGTCAAAAACCTATTTCGACGCTAAAGATAAGTGCTTTTAGTGACAACGTATTTCGTCGCTGAAGATATATTTTTAGCGTCGAAATCGATTTTTGACGTTAAATATCTTCCTCAACCAAGCTTTCGCGTCAAAATTTTACTTTGACACAAAAGACTTTAGCGAGGAAATTTTGACTATTAGCGACGAAAGTTTTATCGACGCAAAAAGTCAATAATATTGTAGTGAGATAAGGCGATTGTTCATCTCATACTCTAAGTAGTTCGAGGCTCATTTTAGTTTATTGCAATCCAAAAGTCGTGCTAATGGATTTGCGTCAGCCTTCTACAAGACAACAATTAAACACTAGTAGAACATTTTCATTTCAATATAAAAACACTAATATGATTATGGATTTTAAATATATTACTGCCATCCCATTACTTTACGTAATTCTGTAATCTCCTTTAACGGAAAAATAGAAATTTGGCAATCAAATTTCATAGTGGTAAGTGGATCTCATGACATTTACTCCAGCCTCACAATAATGACGGTTTTGGCCTTCATAAACTCATTAGGTGGACCTCAAAGGTCAATCACACTCATGTGACTCCTAAGTTTGGTCCTAAACTGTTTCTTATCCTCACAACAATGACGGTATTGGATTAAGACGTGTTCCAGGTGTATATTTGTCAATGTGCACTAATGAACTTCATAAGTACACCCTCACAATAATGACGATATTGGGTGACTACGACAACTCATCACGCTACATCTAATATTTTACCATAGCGACCTAAGTTCCGACCACTTATACCCTCACAATAATGACGATATTGGGCATAAATAATAAAAACTCATTCATCTCCGTATTGATAAGATGAATCATCCAATAATGCTCCGAAATTTTTAATATTATTTCTTAAAATAAAGTAATCACCTAATCACATGAGATTTATGACAATCAAGTCATTAACATGCTTGGGTCAAAATAAAAATTTTGATTTAAAACATGCAATGCATATCCAATATGACTTATGCATAATTAAATTAAAATTACAGAGTCATAGATTCAAATACATGTCAAACATGCAATATGTGTTGTGTGGTTAAGGCCTGCTTTGATACCGTTCTGTTGGGGTAGTTATAGACCATAGGTTGGATCGGTACCCCACGCAGCGGAAGTAGGTCTAACCCATGGTAATTAAGCATGGTTGTATTTTTAATTGATTTAATAAAATATTATTTCCATTACAAGTTTATAGGGAAAAGCGGGGACAAATCAGAGTCCAGAAAAACCAAAACGAGAGAAAAACAAAGACAACGTGCGTCGTTTGTGCCAATCGTGCGCATGCGCGCAAGTAGCATGCAAAGTTGCATCTTGCTCAAGCAGCATGTTGCGTATTAGGTCACTCAATGGTGGTCAAGTGATTCTAGAATGGTATCCATAGCTCCAAGCTTTCATCAAGAGTTTCAAACTCTCATTTATATTTCATGTCAAATATGAACATATTTGACCCAATCACAAGAATATTGTGTTTATACCTCCAAAGTATCCATACAAAATTCATTAGCCCAATTTCAATTTCAAGCTACGTTATTATATATCCACTACATAATACATCACTATATGTTTCATCACGAATTATAACAACTCACTAATGAAAACATAACTTAGAGAAGATCAAACTTACTTAGTAAGCTTGATTGCAAGATCCAATATTCTTCTTCTTGTTGAAAAAAGTAGAGAACTTCCAAAGCCTCTCACAAATATTTATATTTTGATTAATTTTTCTTATACTTTTCCTTATGCTTGCTTAATCAAAAACTTGCTCAAGCTTGCCTTTTATAGTGGAGCTTATGTAATTTTTAATTAAAAAGTTCTAATCACTTTTATGTGAGCTCAATCCAATTTGTCCAAATATGCATAATTAAGTGTGACTAATCACTTTTTGTCTACCACTTTGATTTAATCCAATTAAATCTAGACAAATTTTAACCAATTGATTAGTTCATTGTCTACCACTTTGATTAAATCCAATTAAATCAAGCCAAATACATCTATTATTACATATTTTTATAATTACCAAAATATCCTCCAATGATATATATATTTATGAAATTTCAACAAAACCCTTATGTGATTTTGGATTAATCTAATTAATCCAAATGGGTCAAGTAAATAAATAATGTTATCTAATAATATTTAATTATTTTATTTGATAATTATAATATCAATTATTATTTATTATCAAACATCATCGGCTACCTAAGTGCTCAACGTGTACACTTCATATTGTGGGACTCTCTAAGTCCAGACATGTTCATCATATAAACTTAGCTTATATGTAAGCAATTCGACCACCTCCAAATTCGCAAGAACACCAACAAATTTTCTGAACTATACAAGTCGAGGTCATCACATATGTCTAACAATCCCTTCATCGTAGGCTATCTGAGTTGTGCTTAGGAAACATAAATTACACCGTCAAGTTTCCAATGCGCATATCTCATATTGTTGACATGTCCACGATTCTTTACAACTAATCAGAACATCATTTCTGATATATGCATTCAACCCTAGGTGATCGGCTTTGGCCAAATTCTTAAGAATCGTGACTTACTCAGATGGATACTTTATGGTATATATACGAGTCGAATGATCCTATCTTTATACACACTTGATTAACGAGTCCATTGGTCAACACCCAATGAACATCTAGCAGTCAGACCAGGAAAGGTCTCTGACATATATGGCATCAAAGTGTGGAGGATCACACACAAAATCAATGATATCATATAGTTAAAGGATCACATATGCTACTCCACTCGAGGAGATTCCTATTGACGGTTGTGTGTACTTCCAACTATTAGGAATCATATGTAAGTCATCTGGTGTTCGTTCTAACGAATACCAACATGTCTATACAAGATTCCTTTGCTCATGGTATATTGGGTTAGACCATTAGAACTCGATTTCCAATATACGACATGTGCTAGTCTTATAGGTTACAGGAATTCAAACGTATTCCAAAACCAATGACTAGGAATATTCACTTTAATAATAGTTTAGAATAGTAATATTATCCCAATGTCGAACCATCCAATATCCAGTATTACTACATGACTATTCTAAGGTCGGTGTCAATCTCGATATATGTATATATGTATCAAACTTATATGCATTATGACATAATAATTACCATTAACATGGTTGAAATGAAAATGTAGCTATTTTATTAATAAATAATAAATATAATATACAATACATTATTCGGATTAACGCTCCAAGCACCAACTCCAACGGGTAATTGCTTAAAACTTGGCCTTTTTCTTTTATTACCTCATTAACGAGACTCACTTACTGATGAACTAAACTGATATCTGAATGTTGAGCTGGCTTACCTATTAGCCACCAACATAGAAGTGTTTTCGAGCACCCTCTCAGAGGGCGGTCAAGCCCAAAGGCATCAGACCCAGCTGACCGATAGGGAGCAGGAGCTGAACGAGGACAAAGCTAAGATTAGGTCCCTCCACCGTGTTTCAGATATCATAAAAAAAAAAGGGATGAGGCTCAGTCCGAGGCTGCTTCAAAAATAAAGGAGCTCAAATTATAGCAGGCTAAAGCCGTAATGCCCGAGAGTAAGCTCCATGAAAAAATGGTCGATCTTGAAAAGGTCATGCTTGAGTGAATCAGACGAAAGACAAGTTGGGCAAATCCTAGGGAGATCTGGTAAGGACCCATGATGGACAGAGAAACCTGCAGGCCAACCTCCATGATCATCTTGAGAACACTAAGGTGGATGCCAAGATTGAAGGACTAGAAGAGTCCATTGAGCTGATTTAAATGATATACCTTGAACTGAATTTGGGCATGCTTAAGAAGATCCTAAAAGTCACCATGAGGGAAATGTCGGCTTTTGGCACAGCCCAAGAAGAAACTGAAGCAATCTCTGACCTAGTTCATCTTTCTACGATGCCGCCTTCTAAAGACAATACTAGCCCCTCGTCTTCAACTACTGCTCCTACTGCCCCAACTGAAAGCACTCCCGACACTTCTTCAATGTAACTAACTCCTCTTTTATGGGTAATCCTGAGGGAGCCCAATTTTTATTTTTGACTTAATGAAACCTACTTCTTTTTATACACGTGCATTATTTGTTTCCATGCTAAAACACATGTTGAGCAAAGACTCATTCTGGGAAAACTTTCACTTTATCACTTAGTGAAATGTTGAATATGCATAATCAACCTTAATCACAACTTGGTAATTGGAACCAAATTAATATCTTTAATCGATCCCCTAAGGAACCTCGCTCTAAGCATGAACATCGATGCCTGAGCACGTCAATAGGCTAATAAAACAGTGCACCACAAATCTGATGTCATGATGCATTTCTTTACACTTGGAAGACCCCAAACCCTTCAAAAGGACTTTCCAGTACTTTGTACGTTCAACTCTTGATCACCTTCAATATTTTTCAAGCCAACTTGAGTCTGTATTAATTGGCACTTCAATTGGCAAACAACTCCAAAGTTGACCTCATCAACTGTTTCCACCATATGCCCTTATGGGATGTTGTCCCTGAGAGATCTCAAATCCCTTGCTGCAATTCATTTCAATAGGGCCATGGGGAAGCTCCGAGTTCATGCCTACACAATAAGGCCTTAGTGAAACAGATCTAACCCAGAGCCAATACAAATCTGACCACAAGGGAATGATCGCTCCTTGTGCCACTCGAGTAAGGCCATGGGGGATAAATTTTGACATCATGCCAACGAACATAACAAGGCTCAGTTGGACATATCTGACCCCGAGCTAATACAAAATTGGCCATGAGAATGATCCATTATTGTGCCACTTGAATAAGGCCATGGGGGAGAAAATTTGACCATATGCCAATGAACATAAAAAGGCCTCGATGGGACACATTTGACCCCAAGCCAATAAAAATTTGGCTACAAGGAAATAATCCCTCATTGCGCCACTCAAATAAGGCCATGAGGGACAAACTCCGTCCCTATGCCAATGAATATAACAAGGTCTCGGTGGGAGATATCTTACCCCGAGCCAATATAAATCTATCCACGAGGGAATGATCCATCCTTACGGTACTCAAAGAATGCCATAGGGGAGAAAAACCTAATACCACCGAACATAATAAGGCCTCGCTGGGACATACTCGACCCCAAGTGAATACAAATATGGCCACAAGAGAATGATCCCTTGTTGTGCCATTCAAATAAGGCAATAGAGAAAACTCTGACCCCATGCCAACAAATATAACAAGGCCTCGATAGGACATACATGACCCCAAGCCAATACAAATCTGGCCACAAGGAAATTATCATTCATTGTGCCATTCAAATAAGGCCACAAAGAGAAACTCCAACCTCATGCCAACGAACATAATAAGGCCTCGATAGGACATAGCTGACCCCGAGCCAATACAAATATGGCCACAAATGAATGATTCCTCCTTTTATCATTCAAATAACATGGTCTCGATGGAACAAATGTAGCCCCGAGCCATTATAATCATATGGTCACAAGGGAATGTTCCCTTCTTATACCATTCATTTACATGGAATCGGCGGAACGAATGTAGCCCCGAGCCATTATAATCACTTGGCCACAAGGGAATTATCCCTCATTGTGCCATTCAATAACATGGCCTCAACGGAATGAATACAGCTCTAAGCCATTACAATCACAATCAAGAAAGACCTAGAAGAAGGATTTTCAACCTCCAGCCATCCACAAACATTAGTAATGGCGTCTCATACCACATTGCATAAAATCAAAATAAAAAATAAAAAATGACAAATGTAACATGGTGATATATCATAGACTCCATACCGACCCAAAAACATCAAGGTAATAGAGGCAACATCTTACCTCATGTTCCTCAAAATAATAATTTTGAACCTCACAGTCCAAACATCACGGCGAACAAAACTACAGATTGTAGGGGTTTCCAACGTCATAAATAGATTGTCCACATGCCCACAAATGCCACAGAGGCCTCCCAGCTTTCCCCGTGCTATGCTCGGCAAGGCCGAAATGGGATAGCCAGCGCCACAAGGGCATTTCCCTTCGTCGTGTAAGGCACATCTGAAGGCTATAAACTCCACGGAGGCCCATGAGCTTTCTTCGTGCTATGCAACCCTATGATACTGTAGTACCTTACAAATATTTTCAATCCATACGTGCTATGATTACCTTGGGGCACCAAACGCCACATCGACTCTCTCATTGAGCATGCTATGGATACCCAATGCGCCAAATTCCAAACAGGCTTTCTCGTTTTATTCCTCTAATGTGCAAGCAATTGGTATTAATGTTCTAACCTGAAGTTTTGATAATGACACCGGGGATTGGTGTGCCACGGGGGTACGTGTTTTTCCCATCTATTTTACACCCCTTATTTTATTCCGACTACGAGTATTTCTGAAAAAATACTGAGCAAGTTTTTCCTATTTAAATAAACAACAAGCGTGTAAAAGTACGAGTAACTTATTTAAAAAAATGGGAAAACACTTCTTGTATTCCAGGGATCTATAGTCCATCTTACAATTATTTGAGGGTCATTCTAAGAGAGGCTATATTGAAAATACCTTTTCAACATCTCGAAATTCTAGGGCTTATTGAGTCAGGTGTCTTCCAACTATTCTAGGTGATAAGCTCCCGACTTGATGACCTCAGCAACTTTGTTAGGCCCTTCCCATTTGACTCCTAATAAGCCTTCTTCGGGCTTCTTTGTATTCAGGGTGACTCACTTTAAGACCATGTCTTTGGGAAGAAAGGTACGCACCCGGGCTCTCTTGTTGTAGAAGCGGGTATTCTTTTACTCATACGCTACCACCTTGAGTGCCAACCTCACTCTCTTCTCCTCGACAAGGTCAAGGTGGTGCCCAAGGAGTTCTTCATTCTATCATTCTTCAAAATGCTGGACTCGATGGGTTGTCATCTCAATCTATGCTGGAATCAATGTCTTACATCCGTAAGTCAATGAGAAAAAAGTTTCTCTTATGGAGTCTTTGTAAATCGTCATATGTGCCCATGGGACTTTTCCCATTTTTTATTTAAAAAAAGGGAAAACACTTCTTGTATTCCAGGAATCTATCGCCCATCTTACAACTATTTGATGGTCATTCTAAGAGAGGCTATATTGAAAATACCTTTTCAACATCTCGAAATTCTAGGGCTTCTTGAGTCAGGTGCCTTCCAACTATTCTAGGTGATAATCTCCCGACTTGATAACCTCGGCAACTTTGTTAGGCCTTTCCCATTTGACTCATAATAAGCCTTCTTCGGGCTTCTTTGTATTAAGGGTGACTCACTTTAAGACCATGTCTTTGGGAAGAAAGGTACGCACCCGTGCTCTCTTGTTGTAGAAGCGGGTCATCCTTGACTCATACGCTACCACCTTGAGTGCCGACCTCACTTTCTTCTCCTCGACAAGGTCAAGATGGTGCCCAAGGAGTTCTTCATTCTATCATTCTTCAAAATGTTGGACTCGATGGGTTGTCATCTCAATCTCTGCTGGAATCAATGTCTTACATCCGTAAGTCAATGAGAAAAAAGTTTCTCTTGTGGAGTCTTTGTAAATCGTCATATGTGCCCATGGAACTTTTGGCAGTTCTTCAACCCATAAACCTTTACATGACCCGAGCCTTGCCTTCAAATATTCTTGATGGTTTTGTTCCGCCGGCTACCTGTCTATTCGACTTCGGATGAATTGGTGATGGAAATCTCAAGGAAATTTGGAGATCTTCACAAAGCTTTTTGAAGCCCACACTGTCAAGTTGTTTTTCATTATCTGTGATGATAGTATTAAGAATCCTAAATCGGCACAAAATATTTTTCTTTATAAAATATATGGCTTTCTTCTCAGTTATAGTGGACAACGGCTTGACCTCCACCCATTCGGTGAAATAGTCAATTGCTACGATTGCAAACTTGGTATGTCCTCGACCTGTAAGCATGGGTCCAATGAGATCCAACCCCTATTGGGAAAATGGCCAAAGACTCGACAAGGTGGTTAGCTACCTGGGAGGTTAACGAGGCACATGAGCATTCATCTGACACCCATTGCATGCTCTGGCCACTCCGAACCCATCCTGATGCATTGTGGGCAATTGATTTCCCACCAGAGTGGCTACTACATATTCCATCATGAATTTCTTTAAGCACGCTAATTTGCCTCCTCAAACCTAAGACACCTAAGATACGACATTGTGTAGCCCATTCTATACACACCCCATCTATCAGGCAAAAATGCATACTTTGATACTTCAACCTTCTTGCCTTTTTCTAGTCCCCCACTAATTCCCCAAACTCTAGGTACCTCTTGATCAGGTCCATCCAGATCAGTTTAACTTCGGCATCTACCTCTATCATATTTGGTCATCCCACGCTCCTAAGCTCTAGGATCTCTAGGGGGATAACCTAAGGAATCTGTGATTTGATAGGTGACGCCAGCCGAGCCAATGAATCCGCCTGCTGATTACTTTCTCGACTGACCTGCTCGAAGATCACATTCCCCATTCCTTCTACCAACTTTGTCACCTCCATGAGGTAAGCTATCATATTGGGCTCTCTGGCCCGGAACCCATTGTTCAACTGTTGAACAGCCAGCTGTGAGTCACTTTTCACTGTTACATCTCTTATCTCGACTGTCTCATAAAGCTTTAGCCTGACCACGATCGCTTCATACTCGGCCTCATTATTGGTTACCTCAAATGCAATCCTTAGTGCATAATTATCTCTTCACATTCTTTATTGTTGAGGATGACACCAGCCACACATCCTTGTGAGCTAACTAGCAATCAAAAATAGTTCCCACTTCTTTTCCACGATCATCATGACTTGAAGACCAATATATTATGCTACAAAGTCAACCAAAGCTTGGCTCTTGATTGACACTCGGGTAGGTAGGATATATTATATTCGCTAAGCTCTACTAACTATTTTACAAGATGACCTGAGGTCTCGGGTCTATGTAGTATTTCTCTAAGTGGGTGGTCGGTATATACCCCGATGGGTTGAGCTTGGAAGTATGGACACAACTTCCTTATTGTAGTAACTAAGGACAGAGCCATAAGCTCATGGGCTTGGTACTAGGTTTCTGTATCTAATAAGACCTTGCTAGAGTAATATAATGGCCTCTGAATTTTATCTATTTCCTATACTAGAACCGAACTTACGGTATATTCTGAAACAGCTAAATAGAGAAATAACATCTCACTTGGAATTGGCTTAGCTAAAAGTGGAGGTCGGGTCAGATAACCTTTAAGCCGTTGAAATGCATTCTCGCACTCTTGATCAGTTGAAAGAAGACATGGCATTTGTTAGTGGCCTTAGAATAAACTGATTGAGCGCTGCAACCCGACCAGTCAAGCTATGTACCTCCTACATTGTTGTCGGTGACTTTGGATCTAGCACTACCCTGATCTTCTGATGGTTGGCCTCAATGCCACTTGTGTTGACCATGTACCCCAAAATCTTTCCCGAGGATACCCCGGAGGCATATTTTTCTAGATTTAGCCTCATCTTATACTTCTTCAAGAGTTCAAAAGTTTCTCTGAGGTCCCTTAAATGGTCCTCAGGCATTACAGTCATTGTTATCATGTCACCGACATAGACCTGCATCGTCATGCCGATGAGGGACTTAAAGACCCGATTTACCAATCTTTGATATATGGCCCCAAATTCTTCAACTCGAATGGTATCACCTTGTAGCAATACAGCCTCTGTTCTGTGATGAAGACTATCTTTTCTTCATCATCAGGTCACGTTTTAATCTAGTTGTATCCCAAGAATGCATCCATAAAACTTAGTAGGCCATGATAGACTGTTGATTCCACCAGCTGGTCCACCTTAGGAAGTGAAAGATGTCCTTTGGGCAAGTCTTGTTTAAATCAGAGAAATCTACACATAATCTCCACTTATCATTAGCTTTTTTTTTACCAAGACCACATTTGATACACACTCCGGGTATTTGAGATTTCGGATGAACCCGACCTTTATCAATTTTTCTACCTCTTCGTGGATTGCTTTCTCTTCTGTTTTATTACCTTATGAGCTCGATCGATTGACATGCGATGACTGATGACCCGAGGATATATTCTGAGCATATCATTGTGACTCCACGTGAATACATCTCAATACTCCACCAGCTTCCTCTTCAGACTTTTTTCCAACCCGACTCCGACCTTGACTGTCTTCTCTGAACCAAAAAGCTCCAACAACCTCAGCTCCATTCCTGCTCCTCCATACTAGGTGGGGTCTTCAGGTCGAGGATCAATTGACTCTAATTTGGTTGCTTCCTCTCTCTCTCATTCATTTTTTGCCCTGCGAGATCATTAATACACATGGACTCATTTGACATGGCTAAAAACAGCTTCTTGTAACTTTCTGAATTCTAAAAACTATCATGACCCTATCCATTTTCGGGAACTTCAATTCCATGTAGTAGCTTGACATAGCAGCCATTGATTTCATCATGAAAGGCCTTCCCAAAATCACCTAGTAGCTACTTAAGCAACCTACCATTGTGAAATCCATCATAATTATACGAGTATGAGGGCTCATCCTAATGGTCATTGTCAGATGTACCAGACCAAGTGGGATGATCGTAGATCACCTGAACCCGTACAATGGGTTTGTGTCCTGAATCAATGTGGTGAATTCCACTCCCAACCCGTTGAAGGCCTTTATGGATATGATTTCCACTGCAATTCTTGGGTCTACCAATATCTTATCTACTTCCAAACCGCCAATGTTGGCCTTGATTATTAGTGCAGCATCGTGAGGGTAACTTATACTCTGATCATCTCCTCTGTAAATATTATTAGCACTGACCTGGTTTTTGAATCATTGGGGCCCTCTCTGTAGTCATTACCTCGGGGAAATTAATCCAACAGTAATTCTTCCTTTCCCAGTTTGAATCCCCGGCCAACATTCTTCCTCCCACTATCGTGAACACAGACCTCATCTCCCTCCGTTGCCAAACACTCATGGCCTCATGTTCGATGCACTCATTGAGCTAGTCATTCCTGATTAGGTCTTCAAGCCGCTCCTACAACTCTCAGTGGCATGTCCTCTTGTATTGTGATGAGAACAATAGGCCTGATTATCCATTCTTTTCACTAGGAACCTCCTCGGGTCGGGCTCAGTCAGCAGACCTTTGTCCTGTATCTTTCAAGCTATCTATGCCAAAGGCCTTTAAGGGTAGTGTACGTTGTGCCTCTTGTAACATGTGCGACCTTGATCGGAGGCCTCCTCTCGTGTGTTGGGTTACCTTGAGTTATTGGCCTAAACTCTCATTACTTCAGCCATGGTCCTCTCCATCTCCTTCCAGTATCCCGATTATTTTCCTACCTAGGTTTTTTCTTTACCTGAGCATCACCCCATCGGGCTATCTTCTCATATTCCTCTAACAATACAAACCTCCTCGTCTACTTTAGGGCTGCAGCATAATCTGGTATTTCCTGGATCCTAAGGCGAGACCATAACCTCCCAACCTTTAAGGCTTATTTAAAGCTCTTTAATGCCTCTACGGACTCATACGCCCCAACTCCAATACTAAGTTGTGGTATCGATCGATGAATATTTTCAGCGGCTTGTCATCACGCCGCTTCCTCATCCTTAATGATTAGATTGTCTTCTTTGGTCATTATGCTACTTTAAAATGGTGCACGAATGACTTAATTAGTTGTGAAAAACTATTAATACTCTCTGGAGCAGATTTCTGAACTATAAGCTGGCCGATCCCCCAAAGGCTAGTGAAAACACCTTACAAACTGCCTCCCCAACCATGCCTTGGATCTCCATTAGCAAAACTAATTTTTCAATATGAGACTTAAGGTATATGCTACCCTTATAGATGTCCATCGTGGGCATGTTGAACCACATTGGGAACTTCACTCCCAACACCTCCTTGGTGATAGGAGACACTGTCTCCATATCTTGGATGCCCTAAGCACCTTTTCGCGTGCTCTCATCCCACTTCCTCATCTCTTTCCGAAATCAGTCCCTCATTTGGCTCTTGGTGTTCTCCTACCCTCGACCGAGGGCTTCCTCATAATCACTTTTCCGAGTATAATATTTCTTACCATTATGAGCCTTATGCCCCCGTTCTGAATACTGCACTAAATCGCTTCCCCAAAGTAAGGGCTATTAGTAGACGATTCTGGGGTTCACCTCTTGTCATCTTTCTCCCATTGCTCATTTACAGGTACGACGCTAGCCACAACCACTGACTTCATTTTATAAATATTTATTCTCCAAATTTCTCAATTCCCTTCTACTCTGGCTATCCTCTTTCCACTAACAATCTCTTATGTTCTTCTACCGGGGCCCGCTTATCCCTGCTCTCTTGCTTTCTTCTCTAATTTTTCAATCTTCTCCATCATGGTTTTCATGAAGCATGGGTCACCTTTCTTTCTTTTCGTGCATTTTTCATTTCCAATCGCATATTTTCTTCCATCTTTTCTATCCACTCCGCCATTGAAGTCTCCAAAGCTCTATGGTTTTTGTCTCCTTCCATCGTCTTAGTTTGTTTGCTATTTTTTCGTATTGTATCCCCACAGGCGACGCCAAATGTTGATGGCTATTTTTCATTCCAAGGGTAATATGGGAAATCAACCCCTCGAAAAAACCTCCCTCAGAGTGAATTTGTTTGGTTATTAGGGAACCAAAGTAAACTTAGCAAGTAGGCAGATAAGTCACAGAGACAAGGATTTACGTGATTCAACGGAGAATGGCTCCAACCTATGTCCACGAGAGAAAAATGGCGGTATTTTATTACTGCTCGGGGTCAAGACTGATTCGAGCTACAAGTGGGGTAGTGAGCTTATAAAGAGTTTATAACACCTCGGGTCTTACACAAACCCGTTACAATTCACTGACTTGGTATGGTAACCGACCAGCTTTCTCTCTCTATCACAAGTTTTTTATGCTCTTTGCTTTTTTACAAGTTATATGATGTGGAATTTTGCTATCCTTGAATCTGATCCTTCAACCCCTTTACATAGGCTTTCAAATTCACTATTTCCACTGCCTATGATGTCAGCTCTTGTCACATTGACATCATTGCCACCATAACTCTCCTCAACTACCCTTAAATGCGCCAATCAGAAAAACCTATTTTACTATCACTACATAGGTGTATGGCGATTTTATTTTGCCACTTCCTTGCCACTGTACTGCTCTATGGCGGCTGGCAGAGGCTACTTCCAATGAGAATTGTTGCTTTTCCCACAATCATCATTAGCTTTCTAGAAGTTTATCCTTTCAACTAGGACATAGGTCACATGACTTCAACACAGGTTGACCTGCGATCTCATCTTCAATCCTTGGGTTGTCATATCAAGGTGGACGATACTTGTTAAAACTCTCCATGGCTTATTCAACCAGTTCTGGTCGCTAAGCATGTACCCCCTCGGGTCGGCTTCTATAAATACTCAAATGCTGTCAAATCCAACACTTATTCTTTAGGTTGGATCGGTATCCCATCGTCACCAGCGGGTTCTGTCCTCATGAGAACTCCTCCGTATATAGGGTCGGGCTCCTCTGTCCAACTTCAGCCTCTTTGATCCCTTGACCATTTATCATCCTCTCTTAACCAAGTAAAAATCTCATTCTACCACTCCTCGGTATTTGAACCATCTCAGGATCAAAAACCACTAATCAATAATAAATAATAATTGAATAAAAAATAAAAAAAAATCATTTAATTAGCAAAATAAATAAATCTAGCCATACTCTTGCATATAAATTATTGCGTTATAGAACTATTGGAATTTAGAAAAATTAATCAAATTATTAATAATATTATTATTATTCTGTACAAATTATTAATATATTATATAATAATTAAATAATATAAAGTAAATTAAGTATCACAATTAACATAAATATTGTTGGTAAAAATGTGTATTATCAAACGAAATTAACATGCATACTAATCTTAATCATTCTAAAACCAGAAAACAATAATGGAATCATGCCAAATTGAACATAAACTATAAATATAGATAAAACCTGGAAAATATAGAAGATGACGAAACTGAGATCCAAGTCGAGTTGCCTCTGTCCTTAAGAACTTATTAGTCCCGCCTCGGTGCTCTACGGATGGTTTTGTGGCTAACATTCTCCCAAGATTACTTGGACACTTCTTGTAGAAGGGGCACTCCTTTCACAAGATTTTGAACAAGGATAAATGGTGGAAACATTTTATTCCTTAAAATACTCTCTAGAACAATGTACGAAACTTATGATTTTCTAGATCCTCAAATGATCTCAAGGTCTCTTAATTTATAGGCATGGAAGGGTGCCTTTGAGGTCACCATTTGGTTTGGAGTGTAACCTTCTAAGGGTTATACCCATTCTCTAATGCCCTTTGAGTCCTAGAGTCTTATTCTTTAAATATAGAGGACATGTCCCTACATGTTTGTGTATTTTCCATAAGACAAAACTCAAAGGACATGACCTTCATACACTCATACTATATATTTAGAGAATTTACAACAATCCCCCACAATTCTCTAAATATAAATGCAGACACTTAAGAGAGTTTTCGTGAAATAAAGCTTCATCGAAATAGGTAGCTTTCGCCTTGAATCTTTCACAGTGAATGACAATTGGATTTACTTGGCAAACCAATGACCCATAGTCTTGAACTGTTCTGTCGTTGGTGTAAACTAAGACAATTGCCAACACACAGTTTTACTTCGACCATTTCCCGTTCTACGGTTGTGTTCAATTGGGCCATGAACATCAGTCCTGGATTCATCAATTACTTTAGGGAATTCAGACTTTAAAAACTCCCATGGAAGCAGCCTCATTTCTTACTTGAAATAGATGATCTACTATAAAGAGGTAATCTGCCTTAACCCCCATTAGGACTCTTCTCATAATATAGTGATCATTAAAAACCTTAGCTTATCCTAACCTTGACAGACAGCACTTTGCGTCATTATAGGAATGGTAAAGAGTATAGAACTCTACAGTGCTTGTTTTGAATTGCACAAAGTTTCAATTATCCATTTTGAACTTAGATCTTGGAATCTCCAGTCAGCTAGGTTGGGTTTCCATAGTGACAATTCTTAATTTATAGGCTTTAAGCTCATTCCCCTCGATGAATTCTCAACTTGCACTCTAGGTAAACCTTTAGTAAGTGGATCCGCTAGGTTTTCCTTTGATTTGACATAATCTATCGCAATTATGACACTTGAGAGCAGTTGTCGTATGGTATTATGTCTGCGACATATGTGTTGAGACTTATCATTATACATTGTATTTTGGGCTCTCCCAATAGCCGATTGACTATCACAATGTATGCTTATCGTTGGCACTGGTTTGGGATAATTTGGAATATCCTTTAGGAAATTTTAAAGTCATTCCGTTTCTTCCATTGTTTTGTCTAATGCTATGAACTCTGATTCCATAGTAGACTGAATAATACATGTTTGCCTCGAGGATTTCCATGACACAACTGCACCACCAAGTGTGAAAACAAATCCACTCCTAGATTTGGAATCCATTGTATCAGATATCCAGTTAACATCGATGTATCCCTCTAGAACAGCAGGATATCTCGTATAATGCAAACCATATTTTGAAGTTTCTCTCAGATACCTCAAAACTCTTACTATGGCTTTCCAGTGGTTATATTATGGATTGCTCGTATATCTGCTAAGCCTGTTTACAGCTTGAGCGATATCAGGCCGTGTGCAATTTGTGAGATACATCAGACTTCCGATGATTCTCGAATACTCCAATTGCGATACGTTTGATCCAGTATTCTTTGACAAATGAAAAGTTAGGTCTACAGGAGTTCTAGCCACATTCGAATCTCCTTTATTATATTTCTTAAGTATCTTTTCAACATAGTGAGTCTGAGATAATATATACCTCTCTGATATTCTGGAAATCTTAATTCCTAAGATCACTAAATCTTTCATATCAAATTTGTTGGTCAATACTTTCTTGGTAGATTGAATCATCTCATGATTACTACCAATTATCAGAATATCGTCTACGTAAAGACACAAAATGACATATCATTTCTGAGTTGATTTGGTGTATACAAACTTATCACACTAATTGATTTTGAACCCACTTAAGAACATCTCTTTGTCAAATTTTTCATGCCATTGTTTAGGTGCGTATTTTAATCCGTATAAGGATTTTACAAGATTGTACTCCTTCTGTTCTTGTCCAGGAACATTGAAACCTTCTAGTTGTTCCATGTAAATCATTTCATCTAGTTCACCATTTAGGAATGTCGTCTTTACATCCATTTGATGTATTTCAAGACCAAATATAACTTATATGGCTATGAGCATTCTGATTTATGTGATACGAGTCACTGGTGAATAGGTATCAAAGTAATCAAGACATTATTTATGTCTATAACCTTTTATGAAAAGTCTTGCCTTGTACTTATCTATTGATCCATTCGGTTTCATCTTCCGTTTGAATATCCGTTTGTAGCCCAGTGGCTTACAATCTGGAGGAAGATCAACCAAATCTCAAGTATGATTTTGTAGGATGGAGTCAATCTCACTATTGATAGCCTCTTTCCACAAAGGTGCCTCTGACGAAGACATTGTTTCTTTATAGCTTTGAAGCTCATTTTCTAACAAATATGTCAGAAAATAGAGTCCAAATGACTTAGGCGTTCTAGCTCTTTTGCTATATCTAGGTTCAATTTCCTCAATATTTTTATGTTGATATGATTCTTGGTCAACTTGATCACTGCGTTTAACAGTATCAATAGTTTTTTTTGAGAGACTCAAATCTTGGTCTTTCCTTACAAGGAAATGTCTCTTCAAAAAATGTCGCATTCCTTGACTCAATTATCATATTTGGATTGATGTCAGGAACTTCAGACTTATGTATCAAGAATCGATATGCACTACTGCTGTGAGCATATCCAATGAATATACAATCAACAGTCTTGGGTCTTATTCTAACCTTCTTAGGTTTAGGAACCATCACTTTGGCGAGACACCCCACGCTTTAAGATATTTGTAAGAAGATATGTGACCTTTCCACAATTCATTTGGTGTCTTGTCCAATCTTCTATGAGGTAGCTTGTTCAGAATATAGTTGGCGAAAAGCAAGGCTTCCCCCCACAAGTTCTGGGGTAAACCAGAGCTTGTCAACATAGCGTTCATCATTTCCTTCAACGTTCGATTTTTTCGCGCAGTAATCCCGTTTTGTTGAGGCGAATAAGGAGTAGCAGTTTCGTGAATAATTCCATGATTGGAAAAATATTCACCAAATGGTGACACATATTCACCTCCTCTATCACTCCTGGTTCTTTTGATTTTCTTGCCAAGTTGATTTTCAACTTCATTCTTACAGTGTGTAATGCTCTCAATAGCTTCATCTTTGTTCCTCAGCAAATATACATAACATAATCTTATGCTATCATCGAAAAAAGTGACAAAGTACTTTTTACTGACTCTTGTTTACACAATATTCATATCACACACATCAGAGTGTATAAGTTCTAAGGGTTCAGAACTTCATTCTATGGAATGAAATGATGTTTTATGCATTTTTACTTCAACACATGCCTCACATTTATGTTGGTTATCAATTGTAAATTTGGGTGTAAGGTCCATGTTAATTAATTTACGCATTGTATCATAATTAACATGTCCTAACCTCCCATGCCAAATATTTTGTGACTCGATAATAAAGCGGAAGATGTAGCTTTATTATTAGCACTGTGTTGATTGACAGTCATTACATTGAACTTGAAAAGGCCCTCAGTGAGGTATCTTTTTCCTACATAGACATCATTCTTGGTCAATACAAATTTATCAGAAGCAAATACAAGAGGAGTGAGCTTGAAACCAAGTTCTTCCAAATATCAGGAACATGCAAGACATTTTTCAATATAAGCTCTTTTCCTGATATCATCTTCAGAACCAATGTGCCTTGTCCAACCACTCTAGAGGTAGAAGAGTTTCCCATTGTCAGATGATCGCCACCATCGACCTTCTGATATGAGGAAAACATCTTGCTATCAGCACAGATATGACGAGTAGCCCCAGTGTCTACCCACCATTCTCTCAGATTTCCAACCAAGTTGGCTTCTGTTACAATTGCTGAGAGGTTCATCTCTGAGATCTCATCAGTTAGTTGCTCATCCTCAGTGACTGGGCCTCATTTTTCTTTTTCTTGCCTTTGTCCTGAGACTTCTTGTTTCTGTAGTACTTTGCCATGTGACCGCTTTTTCCGTAGGTGTAGCACTTCCCCTTGAACTTCTTGTTTGCTTGGGAAGAATCAACTCTACTTTTCTTTCTCTTTTTGCTACCCTTTCCACCTTCGGTGATGTTGGCCTTAGACTCCACAGTCTTGTAGCTGGCCTTTTCGGACTTCCTGTTGTCTTCTTCGATCCTCAATCGAACTACAAGGTCTTCAAGACTCATCTACATCTTTTTGTATATCAGATAGCTCCTGAAAGTCTTCCATAATGGAGGTAACTTTTCAATGATTATGGCAACTTGAAACATCTCGCAGAGTTTCATTCCCTTATCCAATATTTCATGAATGATTAACTGAAGTTCACCCAACTGAGATATCATCGTTCTTGAATCTACCATCTTTTAATCCAAGAACCTACCCAAGATAAATTTCTTCAGTCCGGCATCCTCGGTTTTGTATTTCTTCTCGAGAGATTCCTAGAGAATCTTCGCAAAAGTCATACCATTGTACACATTGTACGGGATATTGTCAAGTCCTCCCAAGTGGTAGTTCTTGCACAAGAAGTCGCCTGACGACCATGTCTCTTCTCGCAGTTGCTTGGTTGTGTTTGTTTCTCCCTCCACAGGACCCATAGGATCTTTGAGGTACTTAGCCAACTGCAGTGTTGTCAGATAGAACAACATTTTACTCTATCATTGTTTAAAGTTTGCTCCACCAAACTTTTCCGGTTTTTCTCCATGAGCGACGGTATTGCGATATTTCCGCTAGCCATGTGTAACTGGAAAAACCAACAGTTATCAATAAGTCTACAAAAGATAAATTACACAACGATCAAACATATGATCTTGTTTAAGTGATTTACTAAGAATCCACTCGTTGTTATATTGGACAGTAGTACCAAATAACACAAGTCCTTGAATTTATGACTAAGGTTTCTTATGATAAATGAATGAAGGAATATTCCCAGAGGACTAGGGGGTCTGGAGTAACCACTTAAATCCCTGCCCACATAGGCTCTTATCGTCTTTTTGACAGAATATCCTTTAAACACTTTCTCAATAGAATATCTTAGACATTTAAACTTAGTATTACACTTCAATTCACAATGAAATAATCAATATGTGTAGGTTTGTATGTGTATATGTGTATAAATCAATCAAGCTTAGACGAAATTACTTGTGTAAGATTACACTTTTAATTCTCAACTAAGTATGCAACACACGATTAATTTTCAACTTTATCACTATGTGTATGCTTGTGATAATTGAACACCCTAATGGTAATATAAATTAATCTATGTTTATGTTATTGTTTTTGAATGTAAAATCATTCTATGATTAAACTCGTTAGTGTCACGTTCATTAATTCGTTCGAACGAAAATTTCCAGTGAGTTCATGTTCGTGTAGCGTTCGTAAACGCGTTCGAACGAAGTGTTCTAGAGAGTTCACGTTCGTGTAGCATTCGTAAACACGTTCGAACGAAGTGTTTCAGAGAATTCACGTTGGTGTTGTGTTTGAAGACGCGTTCGAATGTTCTTTAGCACAAGACTGGCATTCGAGTACGTTTGAAGACGTGTATGAACGAGATTATGGAAATCAGAATTTTTGCCTACGTGTTCGTCGGGTGTTAGAATGCCCATGCGTATTTGCATGCATATAACACATTTTCCAGAAAATTGACAATTACAACACGTAAAAATTTCATCTAACAACACTTAAAATGTAATAAGCTCTTAAGATTGTTGGAAAAAATGTGTGCTATCAAACAAAATTAACATGCATACTAATCTTAATCATTTCAAAACCAGAACACAACAATGGAATCATGCCAAATTGAACATAAACTATAAACATAGATAAAACCTGAAAAATGTAGAAGATGATAACGAAACTGAGATCCAAGTCGAGTTGCCTCTGTCCTTAAGAACTTATTAGCACCGTCTCGGTGCTTTACGGATGGTTTTGTGGCTAACGTTCTCCCAGGATTACTTGGACACTTATTGTAGAAGGGGCACTCCTTTCACAAGATCTTGAACAAGGACAAATGGTGGAAACACTATTTTCCTTAAAAGACTCTCTAAGACAATGTATGAAACTTATGATTTTCTGGATCCTCAAATGATCTCAAGGTCTCTTAATTTATAGGCATGTAATGGTGCCTTTGAGGTTACCATTTGGTTTAGGGTGTAACCCTCCTAAGGGTTACACCTCTTCCCTAATGCCCTTTGAGGCCTAGAGTCTCATTCTTTTAATTTAGAGGACATGTCCCTACATGTTTATGTCTTTTCAATAAGGCACAATTCAAAGAACATGACCCTCATAAACTCATAATATATATTTAGAGAATTTACAACAAATATTGCAAATAAAATTTCCAAAAGATGGTAATTGAAGCACATAATCCAATATTAGGGAATCATTAGATTAGGCTTACATATTTATCCCGAGACAAAGCAATGGCGTATGTATAATTTTTTTAAGAGTGAGGGCGGAGTGGATAAAGTCAATATTTAATTTTTTATTCGTTATTTTCTTAAATTCAAATTCAAGTTATGAATTAAGTAAAAATTTTGGGAACAATGAATAGACGCATGGTAAATTCACAAATATTTCGTATCAATTACTGGCTGGTTTTCTTGTCCGTATCTAGACCCGGCCACGGTACGGTTCAGAACCGGAACCGAACTAGTTGAAACTGGATTTATTCGGTTCTGTTAGGGTTCGCCCCTAGCCAAACCAAATGGAACCGGACAGTTCCCACGGTTCGAACTGGAACTATTGGAACCGTAATCGATCGAACCGAACAGTTCCAGTTGAAACCTTTCGACCCCAACGGTTAGTAGCCGTTGGGCTCCCTGCCCTAAAATTATAATTTTTTTAGGGAATTATTAAATTATCCTTAATAACATTAATAAAACGGCTAGTTTTAGGGGTATTTTAGGTATCACAAAAATAATCCAAAAATATATAAATAGGGGTCATTCTTTATTTTTTTCAACACACTGATTCTATCATTTCTCAATTTCTTCAATTTCTCATTCTCAATTAATTCTCTAATTATTCAATATTTATAAAAAAAAAATGGCAAGCTCATCTAAGAACCCCATATCCAATATGCCAACCCAAGAGAGCGGTCAAAATATCGGTACACGGAGAAGAGAAGTTAAGGCTCGATCCTCCGATATTTTCAAAATTCATTTTCATTTAGTTGAGATTGAAAATGAAGGTACTTGGATAGACATCATGCCGTTGAAATTGTACTTGATACAACGCAAACTCAAATGGGCAGGTACGTATCATCTAGTAGAGGTATGAGTTCTTTAGATTTATTTAAATATTCTGATGCTAAAAATATAGAAGAATTTGCTAAATTTACTTGTATGACACATTTTTTTTTAAGTATTGGTGAAAAATTACTTTTACTAATTACGTTCAAAAAGCTTTAAGTTTTAATATTGGTGGTACTTTATCTGAGCATGCTGAAAGTTCTGATCCTAATGATATTATTTTATTTAAAGCTATTGCTGTTATGAAACGAAAATGGTTGAATTATTTTAAAAACATTTCATTCCTCTATCTTATTGCCACGGTTTTTGATCCTAGATTTAAATTAGAAGGTTTGAATAATGTCTTACAGGCTTACTATGAATATTTAAATAGCTGATGAAATTAATATTACAAGAATAATAGATAGAATAAAAATTGATTCAATAGATTCATTTAATGATTATGTTAGTAGATTTAACTTGCAATCAATAGGAACTAGTAGTAGCGAACCCGTAATACATTCAAGACTTAGCGTAGATGATCTTTGATTACTACAACAAAATAAAAAACATAGGGATAACACGACAAACAACCCAGAATTAGATAATTATTTATCTACCAATTTTGAGTTTCCTACTGAAAGTTTAGTAAGTAAAAATTTTCAAGTACTTGACTGGTAGAACCGACATCAAAATATCTTTCCCGTATTATCAATTATTGCTAAAGAGGTACTGGCAGCACCTGTTTCCACCGTTGCGGTTGAACAAATCTTCAGCTTATGAGGTAATATTTTGGAAGCGAGACTGTTTTCATTACATCTAAGCACTTTAGAAGCAACAACATGTGTGGATGATTGGACCCGAGCTGATCTGAGGCAACAAGAAGATGCCCCCGATGACTTTGAAGACTTGTTCGATAATGCATCTGCAAGTGCAAGCGGAACGAGAGCTGAAGGATCAACATGCACTGATAATGATGATGATTGATCAGTAAATAATTATTAATTGTAATGGGGAACTATCTTAAAAATATAATGGAACTACGTGAGCTTTAATTCCTCTCACCCGTGGAAGATACATAAGCAACTTAAGTTTTTAAACATTTAAGTTCAAACTCTTTAATTTTATTTTTAATTTTATTTTTAATTTAATGTAATCTAAATTCAAATTCATAATTTTAAATAAAATTTTTAATCTCATTTTTTTTAAAGTCATTATTAAAATTTAAAAAAAAACCGCAGGGAACCGGAACAGTCTGGTTCGGTTCCGGTTCCGATTCTGATTCCCGGTTCCAAACGGAACCGTAATTATCCGGTTTGATTCTTGTGGAATCAGGAACCGTCTGGTTCGGAATCGAACCGGACCAGTGGCTAGGTCTATTCGTATCAACATCATATTTCCTGAGACAAAAAAATAAAAAATAAAAAAAAGATTTTATTTTATTTTTTATTTTTCATTTTTGGAATTTGGATACAAAACAGAATCTGTATCTGGTGGCATTGCACGTAATTTACCCAAACAAGGAGGGTGCATTCATCTTAGCTACTATACACCGTTGTTTATATAGTAGCGCATTGTCCATTCTACTGTCTTCTCTTCCTCTGATCCGCCGGCCGGTCCCCTATAAACCTCTCTTAATTTTTCTCTTTCTCAATTCCGATCTCTTCATTTAGATCCAGGTAACGTAAACAAATACGACTTTTGTTTGTTTTTTTTTAAAAATTATTTTCTGTTGTTTGACGCAGATCAGGCTTTGATTAATGAGATTTTGTTTGTTTTGATTTAATGTCGTGACTAATGTGCGTCTAACAGACCCGCATGCAATTTGCGTTTGTTTGAAATTATTAGTTTTGACTTTGTTTATTTATGTTTATTTGCTTGATCGAATGATAGCTCAAGTTGTTTTTCAGTGACTAATAAGATCATCTGTTGTTGTTGTTGCATGTCTTGATTAGATTTTGAATGCGTTTTTTTCGACTTTTAATGATTTTAATGCTTTGTATCTTGATATGAATTGTTGTTTATTGAATTTTCATACATTGTTTGTTGAACAATGAGAGAGTTCAAAACATGTATCGATTAGATTAATTGTGTGTAGATCTTTTGCTCTGTTCAGATGGCAACGCCAGCAGCCGGGGGTGGATGGTACAGAGCAAGAGTGAAAGCTGTTGCGTCCGGTGACAGCTTAGTGATAACAGCCTTGTCCAACCCGAATCCTGGACCTCCTCGTGAAAAAACTCTCACTTTATCATCTGTTATTGCCCCTCGACTGGTAATCCTTCTTACCCGCAATATCTTATATATTCTGCAGGGTTATTTACATTTTACCACTAAAGTTATTGCAAAATAACAACTAAGACATTCAAAATCTTAGTTGACAGGTATTTTAACAGGTTTTTGATGGAAAAATAGTATAATGTTAGATTTTTTATAACTTTAGTATTCGACATTAGATTTTGTATAACTTTAGTATTCGACGTTAGATTTATTGATTTAGTATAACTTTAATAGTAGAATGTAATTTGTCAATACTTGCACCTAGTAGTTATTTCGCAATAATTTAATAGTAAAATGTAAATAACCGTATTCCTTATTATCTGTAACTTTTTCTTAAGGTTTAATTAATGTTGTGGAAAAAAATTATAGTTGAACGAAATAAGTTGGAAATGAGAGTGCATGAATTATGCAGCATAATAATAATAACTCTGGCTGGATTACAAATTGCAGTATCTTTTTCAGTTATTTGGATTACAGCATTTTTTTTTAATCCGTGAATCATACAGTTTCCATACTAACCGAACTTTTTTGTGCTAATTTGATTTCTGTCTTATTCTTAGGCCCGTAGAGATGGTCAAGATGAGCCATTTGCATGGGACAGCAGAGAATTTTTGAGGAAGCTCTGCATAGGAAAGGTTCTTATTTTGTTCTATTATTATTGTTGGTTAGTTTCTTTAGTTTATCTGGAATAAAGCTTCTTTTTTACCAAAATCATTATATATAAAGCACAGGAGGTCACGTTCAGAGTAGATTATGCTGTACCCACTATAGGCCGAGAATTTGGCACCGTCATTCTTGGTGACAAAAATGTGGCAATGCTGGTTGTCTCTGAAGGCTGGGCAAAGGTTCGTCCTTTCTCTGTCAGATTTGAGTTTTTTTTACTTCAGTTTTTGTCAATGTTTAAAAATACGGGGAGGCGCCTCGAGGCGGCCGGCCATTGAGGCGCGAGGCGGACCTCCTCGAGGCGGTGAGGCGGGCGCCTCAATCCGAAAATCGGAAAAATAATCCAAAATACATTCATTTCTTCATAATTCATAATATGTTGAAAAAACTATTGATAAGTAATCCAAAATACATTACTTTCTTCATAATTCATAATATGTTCAAAAAATTATTGATAACTAATCCTTAAATAAGCTATCATTAGTATACTATAAATAATATGTTCAAACCATAGTGAAATATGTAATATGTAAGTAATGAAAACAGCAAAAAGAGAATAAAAAATGGATTCAACAAACATTCTGCAGAATACTATAAATAATGAGATGCTCCTCTTCCACCTATTCAGTGTCAATTCAACAAACAAATAAATAGAAAATTCACTCATGTGTTATTTTTTCCAAGACTGTAAGTACACAAGTATAAGAGTAACATCTTAAAAGAAATATATGTTAGTGCCAATGGCCATCTAGAACATCATTTGAATAGGCATATATTCACTAGTAATTCTGTAATTGTCAATAATAGTGGGAGGTAAATCATCATTCACAGCTTCAGTGCCTCCCATTAAGAGAAAAAATATACCGTAACTAAGGATTGCAAAAATAACAACAATATATGAAGTTGTCTCTGGTATTGCAAAAATGATATTGTAAACCATATTGTTCGTGGACAAGATAGAGAATGTCAATTCCAAAAAAAAAAAATAATACCAAGGAAAATGTTACTTCAACCAGGAAAAGGATCGCCGAGTACAGGAGATGCAGTCGCCGAGAACAGGAGATGAAGTCGACGAGAACAGGAGATGCAGTCGCCGAGAAGAGGATATGGAGTCGTCGAGAACAGAAGATACAGTCGCCGAGAAGAGGATATGAAGCAGAGCGACGAGGGAGATGAAGTAACGAGGGAGATGAAGCCGAAAATTGAAACCCTAATCTCGATTTGGGTTTTATTTTTTTTTTTTTTTTCATTTTGTCCACTGAAACGATGACGTTTTGGAAGCCCAAAACGTTGTCGTTTCATTTTACAAATTTTAAAATAAAAAAAAGGCTGTCTGCTGGTGAGGCTCACCCGCTGAAGGCGGCCGTTTAAAAAAAAAACGCATAAAGCGGCCGCCTCGGCGAGGCGGCCGCTTATGCGTTTTTTTAAACATTGGTTTTTGTACTTCGTATTTATTAAGCTGAACCTGATACATGCAGGTTAAGGAGCAGGGTTTCCAGAAGGGGGAAGCAAGTCCTTTCCTTGCGGAACTGCTACGTCTTGAAGAGCAAGCAAAGCAACAAGGTCTTGGCAGCTGGAGCAAGGTTTATCTTTTTCTCCTTCCTTTAATGCATTCTGTTGCATATCTAGTTTTTGCTTATGTTCCTTGGGTATAAAATGCTGAGATGTAGTGGCAATTAAATTCATTTTGAAGAAAGTGAAAGATGTATGAACTCAGAATCTCTTCTATTTTTGTTTTTTCTGAAATAGAGGATATTTGGAAAAAAAAATAATGTGTTGAAAGAAACTATTTTTAAAAGAAACCTTTGGCAATACTGGAGTATTGCATTAAAAAATGAGATGTTGAAATCATAAATGTCATAACTAGCTTTACAAAAGGCATCATGATGTTAAAATATTTGGATGTGCAATATTTTCAGTTTGCGTGTTCATGCTGAAGATATTGTTAGTGTTATTGTTTGTATAAAATTTTGAAATTCTCTTGCTCTCTCTCTTGGTAATTGCATTATGTTATTTCCTTCAATTAGTTTCCATAAATGCTTTGAATAACATTAAATGAATGTATGAAATCTCATGAATTATTATCTTGTAGAGAACATAATGTTTTATTTTTAAATTCATATTATTGGTTGTATTGTCCATAAAGAACTATTTTAATATTTTATATCATTACTTTTGCAGAATCCTAATCGTTTTTTGACCTAAATTTATAATTCTCTTTTAT